>PVKU01005923.1:0-113732 GCA_004027475.1 Anoura caudifer
TTGCTAACCCTCCATGTGATCTCCATTTCTGTGTTTCTGTTCTTGTTCTACTTGTTTGCTTAGTTTGCTTTTGTTTTAGGTGTGGTTGTTAATATCTGTGAGTTTCCTGTCTTTTTACCATCATATTTTTATCTTCTTTTTCTTGGGTAAGTCCCTTTAACATTTCATATAATAAGGGCTTGGTGATGATAAACTCCTTGAACTTGACCTTATCTGAGAAGCACTTTATCTTCCCTTCCATTCTAAATGAAAGCTTTGCTGGATAGAGCAATCTTGGATGTAGCTCCTTGACTTTCAAGATTTCAAATACTTCTTTCCAGCCCCTTCCTGCCTGTAAGGTCTCTTTTGAGAAAGCAGCTGACAGTCTGATGGGAACTCCTCTGTAGGTGACTGTTCCCTTATCCCTTGCTGCTTCTAGAATTCTCTCCTTCATTTTAATCTTGGCTAATGTAATTATGATGTGCCTTGGTGTGTTCCTCCTTGGGTCCAACTTCTTTGGGACTCTCTGAGCTTTCTGGACTTCCTAGAAGTCTATTTCCTTTGCCAGATTGGGGAAGTTCTCCTTTATTATTTGTTCAAATAAGTTTTCCACTTGTTGCTCTTCCTCTTCCCCTTCTGGTACCTCTATAATTCGGATGTTGGAAAATTTAAAGATGTCTTAGAGGTTCCTAAGCCTCTCCTCATTTTTTTGAATTCTTATTTCTTCATTCTTTTGTGTTTGGTTGTTTCTTCCTTCTGTTCCACTCCATTGATTTGAGTCCCAGTTTTCCTCCCATTTCTATTGGTTCCCTGTGCATTTTTCTTCATTTCACTTATTGTAGCCTTCATTTGTTCATCTAATTTGTGAGCAAAATCAACCAATTCCGTGAGCATCCTGATCACCAGTGCTTTGAACTGTACATCTGATAGGTTGGCTATCTCTTGGTCCCTTAGAAGAATTAGCTCTGGGGCTTTGATCTGTTCTCCTGTTTGAGCCATTTTGGATTTTGGTGGGGTTTTTTTGTCTGGTCGTGGCTGTTACGTAGTGAGGGGTGGAGCCTTAGGTGTTCCCCAGGGTGGGGCAGCCCAGTCGCTGGGTAGTGACTCTGTATGTGGGGGCAGGGTCCAAGAGGGAACAATGGCACTTGCTCCACTTTCTCTCTGGTTCCAGTCCCTTCCGCTGCTTCCCCTTCATCTGGATTATCTGCACTCGAATGTGGGACCACCTGGTCAGCCAGCCACCTTGCATGGCCTCACTGGGTCTGCACCATTGCCACCCCGTGCCCTGGGTCCACTAGCCACCGCCTGTGTGCCTGGGGTCTTCAAGCTGCTGCTGCATGTGCGCCTGGGTCCTCCAACCTCCACTTTTTCCTGCCAGGACTCCGCCCACCCTCTTATCGGTCTGGATGAATGGTTTTTGGACTTCTGTACAGTTCAATTTTTCTATCAGTTCTGGTTGTTTTCCTGTTTATAAAATCTTTGTTGTCCTTAATTTTGGTTGTGCAAGGAGGCACAGTGTGTCCACCTATGCCTCCATCTTGGCCGGAAGTCCTCTTCTTTTTTTTTTAAATCATAGTAACATGTTTGAAAAATGAAATGGAATTACACTATCTACATTATTATTCATCTTCATTGTTTTGGGACTTTTTTATATCATCAAATATTCTTTAAGAATGTAAATTCATTAGCTGTGCAGGAAACTATATGTAAAAAAGTTAATTATAGCACATCCCCATGATGGAATCTTAGAATTTTATATCTCCTAATGTGAAAGGAGCCAGAAATTCCTCTGCAGTAAGTGTTGTATTTTTCTCATTCCTTGAAAAAAAAATTACATAAGTTACTGTACATGAAATGTTATGGGGGGAAGTTTCCTACAAAGTAAGTCATGATAATTCTAAAATTGGGCATAACCATCTGGAGCATGAGTCATTAGGCTAAGTCAGAAGAAAGAGAGAAAAAGTAATGCAGTGCCTTCCTGGGAAACTGGAGATCTGCCTTATTGCTTGTATTCCACGGGCTGGAAACGAGGGATCTGAGCAAACGTTAGATTGCATGATTTTTCTGGAATTAACTGATCTGGAGCATTTGTTACTCACATTCCCACAGAACTGCAGCCATCAGTTGGCTGGATGGTGAGGGATGTTCTCCCTAAATCAGTTTAACATAAGGACGAGGTACACAGAGAAGCCACCCAGCATCCAGTTCTGCTCTTATTCAGAAAATGAAAATGCAGAAGAAAATCCCATCTGTAGACCTTAGAGGGGAGTCCTCTGAAAGAAGGGAGTTCTGCTCCACTGGCTCAGAGAGAGATGTAGAAAGTCAATGAAAAGTGATGCAGACTTGAAGGTTTTTAGCAACTTTATACTGAACGAGAATTTTACTTGTTGATACCAGTAGATCTTACACTTTACCACATAAGAAAGTCAAGGAGCATGGGAAATTAAAAAAAATAAAATAAATAAAAATAAAAGCAGTTTCTGTGAACTAGAGGTACGGCCTTCCTGTAGGAAGGTAACAGTTACCAGTCATAGAATTCCTATACGTGATTCCCTGTGCCAAACACATTACACGCATTCTATCGTTCCCATACAACCAGTGGTAAATAGACACCATTCTATCCCACAGCAGAGAAAGGAGAGATTGCAGGGCTGACTTCATTCATTCTTGCACTAACTCACTCCCTCAGAACACATGTGCTTGGCTCCTAATGTGTGGCCAGCAAGTTCTGAGTGCTGAGATACGGTTAGGAACAGGGTCACCAGCTCTGCCTCCTGATTTCCATCCAGCTGCCCGTCTCCAAATTGCTGAACCTGAGACTAACAGCGCCATTTAATAAGAAACCTGGGAGATTGGTAAACCATATTGCATCTAAATTTATTTCCTTCCTGATCTGAGAATCCCCATGATCATACCTTAGAATTAGGAATTAAAATAATGTGTGCTCTCTTGCATCATTTTGTGATGACAGGGTACGTGCAGGAGGCACGTGGTGAAACATATTTAGAAGTAAGTCCCTGTGCTTTTGCTCCTTCACTGAAGAGTTTGTTTGACCATCAAGGAAGAAACAGGAATGTTTCCAGGGGAGAAGCAGTGAAAGACGCATTCACCAGTATTTACCTAGAACACAAGAGTCCCCACAATTACCAGTTAGGGAGAATGGTAAAGGCAGGCCTTAGCAAAATATTTTCAAGTGGTGCCATCCATGAACATTATTTGTTTTTTCTTTGTTTGTTTGTCTGTCTCTTAACCCAAGGACCCTTGGTAGCACACAGCCAGGTGAAAATATTTGCCCAGGTGACAGATGGTAGAACCTGAGCTTGAAAGTATGCATTCATGGCTATGTTCTTTCCACGACACCATGCGGAAGGCTTTTTCAATGAACAAGAGAAACTTAACTGAGCCCCGTCCTAAAGCTGGTTGGATAGGCCCGCAGACCCAGAAAGCTAGCACTTCATTTTTGGAAGAAAACACTTTTTCTGAATATTCTAATCATGTCCACAGAGGTTATTTGCCATAGGTCTCCTAAAATTCTCTAAGAAATTAACCAGGTGTATTTCAAGTGTTTTTTCATAGTGGACCCCTAGTCAAGGATTATAGTACTGGGATGGGTTTAATCTTCAGAGCCAATCGCAGTCCTATGAGACTCAGTCATGGGAGAGAGTGGAAAACCTGTCTGGAGCAGATTCAGGGCCAAACATTAACCAGTAATTCAAAACAGTGATTGAGGCACTTTTATTTGGCTTTAATTGTCTTTCCTGAACAAGCTATTTCTCTTTATTTTAAAATGTGTAGCAAACCTGGTTTTGTCAAAATAAAATAAGCCTAATCATGGGACATTATTTGGAAATCAAGTTTTATTGTTGCATAATGGTTTAATAACCTTGATAAATAAGGCTTGTGTTCTCACAAACACATTTATTCAAAGGAGCTTATTGAAAGAAATGAATCTCTTCAGGCTTTTCTTTCTTAATGTAGGCGTGAGCTGATAGCAGGCTTAATGTGGTAATCTGGTAGCAAGATTGTCAATTTTTCACTAATTTCAAAAAAACCACAAGCATTGAAATAAGCAAATAAGATTGGCTCATTAAAAATGCCCTACCCAGGAGTATAATAAAGAGGCAATTACTGAATTTACTAAAATCCTCCTAACTTCTTTTTTTACATGAGTGTTATTACTTTGATAGTAAGTCAGTAACACAGTGCATTGACAGACACCTATTCAGTTAGCCGTGATTATGATCACATAAGTAATAGGTTCATTAACATAAATGCTGGACATTTCTTAATTATCTGTCCGCTTTTCCAAGGGGAAGAGAGCTAGCTTTGATGAAGCTATTTCCATCCCATCAGGGCTGATTGTGAGGAGTAACTCATTTAGTCACCACGGAAATGATGCCAAGGAGGATGAAGGGAGGAATGTGTGAGCCCACTTCCCAAGTGGCTGCCTTTGTGGACGCATCTGTGCCGGGATCTGAATGTGTGAGAAGCATACTTAATGCCTAGTAACATCAAACTCATTGGGTTTTGCTTTCCCTTCACACTCGCGCTGAGTCTCTATAGCAGCCCCAGGGAGGGGTAAAACAAGGCAACACAATACTTCACTCTCAGGACCCCATGTTCTGTCCAGAAATGTGTCTCGTATTTAAAGATGCATGTCCAAATGTGCTAAAAACAGACCCTCCTCCCAGACACATTTCTGCTAGTTCTATTTCTGAAGGTCCTGGTCAGTGTCCAGGCTCCCGCACTATATTTGTCTGTGTATTTGGGTCTCTATTTTTCTGGCATCTGTTCTCATAATTTTCTAATATATTAATATGAGAAAAGGAACGAAGGTCAAGAAAATAAGCAGCCAATCCTCTTATTCATTCAAGCTAAGTCTAGTTAAGTTGAAAACAAACATATTGCATGTAAGCTTTGTAATGTGGTTCCATCAGTTCAGCGTAAGTGGCACGGAGCCCCTGCCAGGTGAGCTGTATTAGATTCAGTACCTTTGGAAACAGGCCTTTTAAAAAGTGACCCATGACAACTCTGGGCATTTTTCTGTTTCTAAATACGTTCTACTCATCTTCAAATTCTACTGCTATGTCCCTTTGCTGTTCAGCGAGTGTTTACAGGAAGCCTGCTTGTATAAGGCACAATGGAGAACACAAAAGTGAGTCAAGCCTGGTCCTGGCCATCAAGGGAACATGCACACAGATAACAGACTGTAAAGAGACAAGGAGCTGTATTAGTTCATATGAGAGAGAGCAGTTTCTGCTGTTTCTGTAAGGGGCCACTTGGAGATGGGCCTCTGAGAAGGGCTGTGCCTGTAAGAGTAATTAGGAGTAATCCCGATAGAAGAAACATCACAGAAGATGTGACTCAAAATCCTGTCTGCCTGGCCGCATGAGTCCCACACTCCTGGAAGGCAGGGACTTGCTTTGATTGTCTTGGCACCCCTAAAACCCAGAGCAATGTCTGGCACAAGGTAGGCGTCCAGTTAAAAATGTGCTGATTAAAGTCAAATAAAGGCTGAAATATAAAACATACAAAAAGAAGAGCAGCAAAAAGTGCAGTTTGACTAAAGAACAGAATATGAGAAGGGGGATAGATTATAACATCTTGAAAACTCACTTGGGAACATATTGTGCTGGGCTGGATTTGGAATTTATTAATAGATAATGCAAAGTCACTGGCCCTTTTCAAAATATTAACCTGTAACAATTGCAAAAAGGGACTGAGAGAGAGAGATTGAAAGAGACTAGGGGGCAGGACTAGAGACAAGAAAACCAATCAAAAGATTAGTATGACAATTTATTTGATAAAGTAAAATTGAAATGACAGATGCTGAGCCTGAAATTAGTAGCAATAGTTAGAAGTAATATATGAACAGAAAAAAAAAAAAAAAAAACAACGATTCATGCTATGTCCAAGAACAAAGGAAAATTTCAATTAATTACTTCTTGGGCCTCTGACCACAAAGTTGTAATTCACCAGTTTATAGATGAGGAAATTGAGACTTGGAGAAATTAAGTAACTTTCTCCAGGGAGCTCTGCTGGAAGCTGTGTTAGGATGCTCTGTTTTGTGTGATCCTCTAGAACAGAGTTCCATGTGTTAGGGGTCAGAAACCCACATTTACAAGCTTTGTCAAATGTAATTTCTCCTTTGGAGACAAATGATTAGTTAGAATATCCAGAATACCTAGTTTGGTATTAATTCTGAACTAGAATCTCTGCAGCATGGTACTTTTTTGCAAAACAATTCTCACCTCCTTGTAGCAACCGGATTATAGGAGGCTCTGATGGTTTGTAGCTATTGACCCACAAAAGGCTGAAGTTCACTGTAAATATTAACAGGAGAAATTCTTGAAAACAGATGTCTAAATCTTTTTAAGGAACTAGTCAAAGATTGACTGTAATTGCTTTTAAAAAAACTCTCCATTAAAATATAAACTGGCAACACAATCTTAGATGTGGTTCATGTTTCAAAAACATACTGAGCATTCAAGAAGGTGCTGAATTAGATGCAATAGAGATAAATCTTGAAGAAGTAATTAGTTTTGATCTCATAGATATTACAGTGAGGGAAACAGACAGACCTGAAGGAAGTATTCCATTATTGCTCCAGGAAAGCATTTTGAAAACACAGAAACAGTAATTACAGCCCGTACATTGGACACGTGAACTAGCTAGTCTTACAGTATCCACGTTCTAGGCTGTAAGGAAGACACACATGATTTCTGGGATGGTTATCGACCTGGTGAAAATAAAATGCACGTGACGGGATTCAAATACACAAAGAGGATTTTTAAAACCACAGAGAGAAGGAGTAATTCACTCAGGGGGAGGGAAACCTTGAAGGTTGGTGGGGTTTGGGGACGTAAGAAGGTTGAGGAAGTTCCGTATCCAGAATGGAAGACAGCATGAACAGCCTTGGTGGATTTCAGGAAGAGCAGAGAGATGCTGCTGAAGTGGGGGGAGTGGCAGATGATGAGACTCAGAGAGGAAAATGGAGTCAGATCCGGGCGGGATGGGGGGTTGGGGAGTGGCCAGAGGTCATACTATACTGTTAGAATTTGGCTTCTCAGGCAACAGAGGACCCCCCCCCCCAACGCCCTCAGAAGTTTTGGAAGCAAAGAGAGAGAGAATAGGGCTGGGTTTTAGGAAGGGCCCTCTGGCCACAGTATAAATGACTGTGGAGAAAGGAGGAAAGTTAAGTTAGGGACATGTACTTCAGATCTGAGAGACAAACTGTGAGTCTGATCATGGGATGGGATGGTAGCAAACTGTTACGGAGGGAATTCTGTGGAAACACCAGGCAGCACCAGCTGTTGAAGGGTAACTGATTCCCTCTGGTAGCATGAAGACCGTGAACTAGCTGCTCATTCCTTCGGGGTTTTTTTTCAGTCTCTGTGCATGAAATACCCCAAGTATTCAATAAAAACACACAAAAGTTGTCCCAGCACAGCTTAATGTCTACATTTGTATTATATCTATATTAATATCTACATTTTCCCCCTAAAATACCCAAGCATCCTCACAAAATCCAAAGAGGCTACATGTAAGTCAAGAAACCCAAGATCTTAATACTAAGGACCTGGGATTGGTGACTCTCTGAGACAGTGAAACAATGAAGGGTTAACTTACCATACCCTCACAACTGCCCCTTGCTGACAAACTGGAAAGAAATTGGCATATGGGAAAGAGGAGCAAAATTACATGGAATATCAGATGCTAACAAGTAAATGCTAAAAGCCCTGAAAATTGTAAGGTGGTAGGAACCTGCCCTTTGTGTGCGTGGCACACCTAGAAGAGTATGAAGTAAGTACAGTGATTGAAACTACGCAGCTGCCGTGCTGCTGGAGCCTATAGACTGACGTACTGTACTTGCTCTTTCCTCATTCCTTCCACACCCAGACCTTGCCATTCACTGAAGCAAGGTCAGCATCCTGCTCTGTGTCTATGAATTCTGCTTCTTCCTCAGCTCTGCCGAGATCAGTGGACTCAAAAGATGCACGCTTGTGAAAGAAGTGTTACAGAACTCTAAAAGCTGTAATAGTTCCAGGGTGGATAAGACACTCCTCACCGGAAACCCCCATATCCTGTATGCCTTCACAAGCATTAGAAATTACATACTCTAAGGAAATGAATAGGATAATTATGACTCAGAGTAGTGCGTCAAGCAAATCCGCATCTCTGTTTTTCAGGGGGTATTGAGCATACTCTGCATGGGCGCATTGGATTTTTTTTTTTCCTCCTGGCTACCCTTAAAGCCTCATTATTTTCTCACAATCCTCCTGGAACCCGATTGCCCCATGAACATAAGTTGCTTAGGTTTAAACTTACTAAAATATACCCTGTTCTATGCATTTGTAATTCAAACTAAATTAGTACTTATTTTCTAAAAACAGAAGATTGTTTTCAAAGTTTTTAAGGGCTCTGGAGCAACAGGGTCCTTCTGTGTTTTCAGGGAAGTTGCTGCCACACCACAGCAAGAGGACAGCTGTGTTGTTTCAGGTGCTCACCTTTACAGCCAAAGTTGTACCCAAAATACGACCTACCTTTAAGTGGCTCTGGGATGGATTAATTTCTCAGCTATTTTTTTTTATTTCTTTCGTCTTTGATGATGCATATTCAGCCCTGGCCCACTTCAGCTATTAAACAAAATAAAATTATGCTGAACCTTAGAAAACTGGTTATTTTCCTGGCACTTTGGGTGCCCATTTTGGTTAGGGTTTTGGATAACATTAGAGGAATGTCAAGAAAAGCTCAGGTGCTTTCTCATAAATAGACATTTTTTTTTAATTCTTACCCAAGGATACTTTATTATTGATTTCAGAGAGAGATGAGAGAGAGCAGGAGAGAGAGAGAAAGAGGGAGAGGAGAGAAAGAGAAAAAAACATTGGTGTGAGAGAGAAACATCGATCGGTTGCCTCTTGTACATGACCCAACCAAGGATCAAACCCACAACCTAGGTATGTGCCCCAACCAGGGATAGAACCCACAACCTTATGGCATACAGGGACAACACTACAACGAACTAAGCCACCCGGCCAGGATTCCCATAAATAGACGTTTAGCATCAAACATATTATCAATGCTTCAGACTTAATTAAAGGAAAGCAAAGACAAAGTTCTTAGACTGAACACAGGGATGAGGAGAAAGGACACTGGCCTCTTCAAGTCCCACTCTTTCAACAGCTTTCTCAAAATTCTATCCCAGAACAACTAATGATCTCTTCCTAATTTTTTTTTAATCACCAATCAGATGCCAGAAACAGATTCATTGTAGAGAAACATTCTGCAAAGTCTGAAGTGCTATTTGGGATTTTCACACCTCTATAAATATCCGAAAATGCAACATTGCTGTTTCATGTTAAACTCTATTTAAAAAAAAAAAAAACAGAAACAGTTTTCCAAATACTGCCACTTTCTAATTAAATACCCACATGAACAATAATAATAATTTAAAGTAAATATAATTGTTCATAGTTCATTAGGATTGAAGAATCATTTGAAATCCAAAGACTTATTAAGAACTCCCCGATCTTATTACAGTTTCATGGATATTTTTAACTTTTGTAAAAACAAAACTCTGAAAGTATTGCATACATCCCCAAAACCATTCTCCAGAGAAATGATAAAGCTTGTACATGATTGTAGGTATTTTATCACCCGTTCTGGGCCCTGTGATGAAACATAATCCCCTTTTCATTTATTCCTTGTGGATTTTTCTGAAGTGTAGTTTGTTCTAACATCTCTTAAAGAACTCGTGATCCTTTAACAGGTATCTGTGGTGTTCATTTCTATAATAATTTAGGGCTTACATTATTGTCTTGGCTAAAATCTAAAAAACCCACTTTTCTCCCCTACTGCATTTTGCTGCACATTGAGAAGGTTGTTTTGGAGAAAAATTATAATCTCACATGCTAGTTTCCTCTAAATTATTTGGAAGTTGAGCAATGCAAGGCCTAATTATGAGGAACAAAAGTCTAATTTCTCAGAGGAAGTCCTCAGGACTCTGGACCAGTGCCCTTGCTCAAGTGATTGATGGAGTCGACTGAAACAGCTCTTGTTTTCCTTTTTTCTAATGTGCATGTTAAAACAGAAACCATTCTACTCTGCAGAAAGCTCTGGGTATTTTCATCTTCCACTTCACAGTAAAATATTGGGCTTCTCTGAAACTGTAATCTAGGGCTCATCTTCTGGTTAGACCGAAGGAATTATTCCTTTTCCACAGTGTTTGGCTCCCAATCCCATTAGCACTTCACATCTGCATCAGAATCCTCATGGAATGTGACAAACCAGCTCCAGAAAGGTCGCTTACAAGAGCTTCGAAAACCCCACTGTTACCTCTTCTGTGGTTCATTCACAAAGACAAAGTCATGTGCCCATGGCTACGTGGGTAATTAGGTGTTGTAGTCACGGCTAGGGTCTAAACTTCCTTTTTATATTTATTGAGATATAATTGACTGATAAAATCATACAATGTGATGATCTGATATATGTATACAAGTACACCGAGAAAGGATTTCCCCATCGCATTAATTAAAACATCCATCACCTCACATATTAATATTTGTTTGTGTGTGTGTGTGAGCATGTAAGTTCTACTCTCTTAACAATTCAGACTCGTAAGTTTTTAAAGCCCTGGTTCGATGGTCCTCACCCCATATTGCCTCAGTCCAAAGGGTAGATTTATCATTACCTTCAACTTATTTTTTGGGATGATAACATAAATACTGTTCAAAAAATCAGTAATTTCATTGTCTAGGTCTCAGAGTGAAAGGATAGTAAACAGAATACCTTCCAACAACCTTCACAGGAGGTGGATTAACAAGGTGGGACACCTGGGACCCAGGTCTTTTGGGGCTGAGATGTTTCTAGAAACCTAACATTGTCCCTGTTTCTGCACTGCAATGACAGAATGCACTATACATACACACTGCACCATATACAAGGGAAAATACAACTTAATGCATCATTTGGTTGTAGCTGTTCCTTTCATTATAAAGAATATTTCCATTATATGTGAAAAATCCGAGCCCACTGCAATAATATCAACTGAGGAAAAATTAGGAATTCAGAGAACATGAGGAATTTAAGGCATCTGTTCAATATATTTTCTAAACCTCAGAGTAAGTCTTTTTGTTTCCTATACGACATTCCATGGATATTTTGCCTTGCATGGTTTTAGGCTCTCTTAACCTTCAGATAATTTTTGTCAGACATGATCAGTAGGGAATAAACATTGTATTTGAAGTTCTTTAAATCTTTATGTATTTAAAATTTTCATCTTGCCCTGGCTGGTGTAGATCAGTGGATTGAGTGTGGGCCTGCGAACCAAAAGATCACGGTTCGATTCCCAGTCAGGGCACATGCCTGGGTTGCAGGCCAGTTCCCAGCAGGGGATGCACAAGAGGCAACCACACATTGATATTTCCCTCCCTCTCTCCTTCCCTTCCCCTCTAAAGATAAACTAAATAAAATCTAAAAAAAAAGAAGTTTAAAAAAATAAAACAAAATAAAATTTTCATCTTATTCAATATATCATATTACTGTTGTGCCTAAGGCTGTTTCTAGTGATCGATAGTATCTGTCTGGAAACTTAGAAATTAAATTTTATATTCACTGCAGGAACTTGTTAAATTGTTCACTTTAGGTATTCAATCAAATACATGATAATGTTAGAAATTATTACAGTTCTGTGAGTGCATGTCTTTTGAGTATTACCTTAACAAAGGCTCACTAAGAACTTTTAATGTGCAAAACATTGTATTTAGTCCATGGACTAGAATACTGTGGAAGATGGAATAAAGGTCTTGTCCTGAAGGAACTTAAAGTCCAATGGAAATGATAAGGCATCCCAGGAAGAGCTGGGAGGGAGGGAGGGAGAGAGGGAAGGAATCTTTGAAAAAAGTGCAAGGGTTATAGTACCACCAGGAATGTTTACTAACCAAAGTTGCACTCAATACACAAAAGAAGGAAAATTAAATTTACTATAAAACTGGTGACTTTCTCCTTATAACTATGCATAAATATAAGTCGAATGAAATTATCAAATTTGCTGGATTCCACCTATAGTAGTCCATTAATTGGGATCAAAGCTCAGTGCTGTTACAGAGATGACAAATAACAGAGCTTAAACAAGAGAGATGTTTAGTGCCCACTCAGGTGAAAACACGAATTGGCAGTGCAGGGCAAGTATTTCCAGAATCATCAGGCTTTTCTGATCTTCACCCCGAATTCCTAACACCTGGTCTGTGTTCCAGCCAGCAGATAGGAGGAAAGGGGAAAGCAGAAGCCGTGTCCCTCCTCTACTCATCATTTCCTCTCATACTCTGGCCAAAATGTGGTCACAACCCAAGAGAAACTGAAAGATGTCTTCTTAGCCTGGTGGCTAAAGCTATGTGCCCAGGTAAAACTTCCATTATAAGGTCCAAAGGAGGGAATGGGTAGGAGAGGATGACTCGCTATCTCTGCCATGCGCAGTAAGCAGGCTGCAATCTCCTAGGACAGTTGTTGTACAAGATAAAAGAGTCTTCTGATCACATATTACTAGGGCTTTCATTTTCAAAACACAGATGAGAAATGCATCTTGGATGATTTCAACAATCAAGGGAGGATTTCTCACCTTGTCAAGTGCTACTCATTTGCAGCTGAAAATTAACACCTTATGCTAAGCTAGTCAGAGCCAAATATAATTAATTAGAGTAAGCTTGTCACTAAAATATCCAGACAAATGTTCTTGAAACATGGCACTTTATCCCTTGCCTTTTTTTCCCCCTCATCTGGTTTATTTACAATAAAAAAGTAGGTTGAGGGATGAAGTTGCAGAAATTGATCCTTCTGACTGTTACTCTATATATCACATAACTGATAACCAAATGCTGGAGAGAAAAACGTATCAGAATTGTGTTAGCACAGACTGCCTTAGCTTGGATCACATTTAATAATTAATTACAGTGTACGGTTCATACTGGTTTGAGTGTATAAAAATAATACTGGCAAGTCTGGTTACATCATCCCCCAACGAGTCTTCTCCCTGTAGCACCAGAGTTTTGACTTGCGCCTGCTGCTTCTCCAAGCCAGAAAGACTGAATTTTCCTTCCTCCCTTCCTTCCTCCCTGCCTCCCTTTCTTTCTTCCTTCCTTCCTTCCTTTTTCTTTCTCTCTCTCTCTTTCTTGGTAACCTCTCTCTAAGAAAATTATTTGCCAGAGTAGTTTTAAAAATGCACCATTTAACAATTCTGGCACATACCTCTCTTTATACAATCAACAGATGAGACAATCTTTTTTTTTTTTTTAATCAGATTCTAGTTTGAATCATTGGGCAAACCTGCTATTTAATGGACTCTGATAGTCCATCTGTAGAGTATAGCTCATTTGTAGAGCAAAAATAAATCATCTAACTGTTTCCACATTTTGGCTTAGAGCTAACCTGCAAAGAAAATTTTGGCATACAACTACTCTTATAAAGATAGATCATAAAATTATGAACATGTGGAGATGAAGAAAACATTGTTTAAAGGTTCCAACTCTTTCTTTACAAATGAGGAAACAGAAATCCACAAAGGTAGAAAGATCCTTCTAGACACCCACCCCATCAGTGACCAGAACCTGAAATTCCCAAATCCTAAAGAAGTGTACTATCTGCTGACCAACTCTGACGACAAGATGGAATATGCATACAGGATCTGCTGGATATGTAGCCAATCTTAAGCTGGCTAGAAGCACATGGACACTAAATTACTGAGATGAGGTGGACTCAACAACTAACAAAACAGGAGACTTAAAAATCCTCTCTAGGTTTCCTTGAACTTCTACTTTGGTTAGTATGCCCTATCTAAGCTCTGGCTTTCCACCCTTCTGAAGTTTCATGCACCTGATCCTCAGACCCTTGGGTAGTGATGAGCGGTATGCAGGGCACTAATAATCCATTTTAATAATCATAGTGAAAATGATAGGTGATCTTTCTTTGAACATTTTTGTGCCTGTTATACTTTTCTAAGTATATAATTTCTGAAGTATATTATTTCACTAGAATTACATATGTTAATTCCCCACATTAAGCCTATGAGGATGTACTATTATTATTTCCCCCATTCTATAGTTGTGGAAACTGAGGCCCACATCATGTAAGTAATTCACCCCAAGTCACACAACTAGTAACTCATAAGAATGACTATTTAAATCCAGGCTGTTACTTTGAATCACTACACTATGTTGGCTTTCTTGAAAAAAGAATTACATCTCTCACAACTGTGTGTACAGGAGATTGGGTGGCATAAGGAAGTGAGCCCTGGCTTTGGGGCCAGAGGAGTGACCGTCTTTTCTCTTCTTACTTGCCCTCAGTCCAGAGGCTTGAGCGAAGTATACTTCTCAGTTTACGGCACTTTCTTCCATCTGACCCCAGCTTGCTCTCCTAGGTACATGGGTAAGTGCTTCTTTTAAACCATAAGCCACCCACCATATCTATGTATAACACTATTTTTAAAGGAATTGACAAGAAAGCATGATTCAGTGCCCTCCCCAAATGGAAACACACTACCCTTGCTCACAGAGAAGTTCTTGGCCTTCTGCTACATAGCTCTTCGAGGCTCCCCCGTCTCCTCCCTTCATGTAAAACTGTCCAGGTTTCAACACCCACTGCCAATAAAAGGAAAAAAAAAACAATTCTTCAGCAATCACTGCCTTTGATTTTCCTTTTGGCATTTTGACAGTGGGCGGTTATGCCCTATAATCAAAGGAAAACATAAACCGGCTATCTCCTAGCAACTCACTGAAGATTACTGGCAGGGAGTAATTTGTGTGGCTGAGTCTCAGTCGGTATAATTCCAAACTCAGAGGCCAGCAGAGGTCCTGCACTGGCCATCAACTCTCTGCGGTGGTCTACACATATAATAAACCTGATTTTGATGAACTCGCTGGAAGAATGTGCACTGAAATGTCCCAAGCATGGGCAGTTTTATGTGAAAGAGACTGAAGAGTTTTATGATGTTTTCTGTAGTTGGTAAAAATCTAACAGCAATTCAAAATCATGTTGCTGCTCTGTAGTTTCCCTTTGCTGGAGCCTGCTGCCCAGCAATCTGATACAAGGGGACATCTGTCGCAGCATCCTTGCCTGCCCTGATGTTTACTCCCGTGGGCTCCTCATCTGCCCCCACAGTCTGGTGCGCTGGTGCACCCAGTCAATCAAACTTGGCTCCTAATCAGTGTCAGGAAGCTGCTGCTCTCAGAGCCTTAGCACACGAAGTGAAGGTGCAATCAACACCAATTTACTCAGCCATCTGTGCGTGAAAGAAACAAATGTGGCTCTCGGAGGATGCATCCCATCTCTTCACAAAAGATTTAGTACAGTCTTAAAACTTAGGTTATAAAAAGAGAAAACCTGGCTAGAGAATTTATTTGAATGAATGACCAAGGGAAGAAATGTTTCAGCCCTTAGTCACATGTAGCAACACCAAAGCAACATCCACTTTCAAAGCAGGAATAGTAACATTTTGGCCATTATGTGCCAGGTGCACCCCTAAGGGCTTTATGTATATTAATCACTGGATCATTCTACAACCCTAGGAGGCTGGCACCATTATTATCCCTATTTATAGAGGAGGTTCAGCAAGAGGATAAGTAAGTTGCCTGAAGTTATCCACGTGGATGTGGTAGAATGGGCTTTTAACCCCGTGGTCTTGACCCCATAGTCTGCTCTCTAGGTCCCCGCACCTGCCCACTCCAGCAGGGGGCGTGGTCATCATACCGCTCCCAAGACTATCTCCTACCTGAGGGCAGAGGGTGACACCACAGTTCTTGAAAATAGCGTAATGATCTGGAACCTAAACATTAGTTCCAAAATTGTGTCTGTTTCTATTTCGTATAAAGAGGAAGAGGATTGCTTCCTGTCAGGTCTATGGATGTGTGGTTGGTGTGTAGAAAAGTATTCTCATTCTGAGCAAGCTGAAGACGTACAAGAAAGACGCTTGCTTTGCTCCATGCCCTTCCATAGCGTTGTAGGGCATGGTACGGTGAGCATGAGTAGCCTTCTTTAAAAAACATTCTGTCACAGAGCCCAGAAACATTTACGAAGCAGTGGGTATTTATGAATTATCCGTTGAGCACTGAACGGTTTTCATTTACTATTTAAGATTTCTGTCTTGAAGCTATTTTCAGCCAAGGGAGGGAGCTGTCACTCATGTAGACATACTTCAAAAGGACTCTGATTCTGTCTACATTTTCAGCCCTTTCTATTTCAATTTACTAAGTACCAGAAATTTTCTGTTCACTACACAAAATAGTTTTTAATCTACTTATATAAAAAAAATTTTTGGAGTACCACAAAGTGCTTTTTCTCCCAGTAAGTAAGAGCTTACCTTAAAAAATAGAGTTAATTTCACCAGTGCTTTTTCTGATTTTAGAATTTCAGCCCCATTTTTATTCAGCCTTCATTATTCTGGGCTAAATTAAAATTTTTCTTCTTTAATCTGACAAATTATGTTATTTCATTTTTTATCTGTCCCTTTGACCTTGGGCCTTTTCCCAACTTCATTATCTTTTTTTTTTTAAGTGAAGAAGTTACCTCTTGGAGAGAAGCTATAAATTGCTGGAGACTAAATTAGTATTAAAATAGAATGAATTTTGTTAAGTCACCTCTGTTTTTCCTTCTTCCCTGAAAGAACCTGATTTTATGCCTGTTAAGTCAGCATAAATATAATTATACCCCCTTTTTACTCAATATTGCTCTTTTAGGAAAAAAAATTTTATATATATATATATTCCAAAAGCAATACAAAACTGATGATTAAGTAAAATAAATTTGGTTTTAGTTGCAAATAAATTCATATACATAAACAAGAAAAATCTTGAGACTTCATAAAACCTGTCATGAGAAATGCCACCATAAAGTAGATATATTTTTGAACAATGATTCACAATCCTTTAATTTAGGGTCCAAAATGCAATTCCTTATCTTTTCACAGAATCATGTGTTATGATAAGACTTAACTGGAAGTTTAAAATGATTTGAGAGACACCGGTAGCAAGATGGTATTACTAATTATTCCTGTAAAACATATTTTTCTGTGCAAATTTTAGGTTACAAGTTCTGTGTGCAGATGAGGTAGAAAAGAGCCTGAAGCAAATTTAAGTATAGACAGATAAACATTAGGTTTGGGCAATGTGCTGTTATTCTACATGATGCCAGCTTAGTGTCTTCATGAAACTCAAGTACAGGCCAAGTACAGAGTCAGAGGGCTAGCAGGGGCACCGATGGCACAAGCCGAGGCTCACTGCCAGACACTGCTCAAAAACATCCTCCACTCCAGCCTGCTGCTGGCTCCTCCCATTATTTGGGATACTCCTTTGGAAAGAAATTGAAGATAACCTGTTAAAATGCAAATGTGGGGCCCTGGCTGGTGTAGCTCAGTGGATTGAGCACGGGCCTATGCACCAAAGGATTGAGGTTCAATTCCCAGTCAGGGCACATGCCTGGGTTGCAGGCCAGTTCCCGGCAGGGCACGCACGAGAGGCAACCACACATTGACATTTCTCTCCCTCTCTCCTTCCCTTCCCCTCTAAAGATAAATAAATAAAATCTTTTTTAAAAAATGCAAGTGTGTTATTTTTATAAGGCAATACCTCAGCACCCACCTTAATGAAACTCAACAAAATTAAATGTAATACAGGAACTCAGCCATATATGCATTTAAATAACGACGGCTAGTATAGAGAAAGAAGTAACTTTTTCATTATACTTAAAATAGGTATACTTAAGATAGGTAGCTATTCTATCCCATTCACAGAACTGAACATTGAGTTCCTGTGCAGTGGTGGCGATTCCAAATTTCACTGATTTGGCATCAGCACTGTTTGGAATCGGTGCCCAGAGTCTGATCACGACTGTCTGGTTCCACACAGGAAGGCAACAGTGGCAAATACGGGCATTCAGTAGAACACAGGGCAGTGTTAATGACGCACTGCTGCAATATAGTGACACTGAGCCATTAGCAAATAATAATGATTATAGTTTCTACTGAGCGAGCGAGAAAGCACTGACTTGCTCCACTCTTTGACTTTCTCTTGCCCTCTTGTCCACAGCAGCAGTGTTTCTGGCAGCTGCCTAAGGGCCGAAGTCCTTAAAGTTGACTACCTCTTTGCATTTCCTAAAGGAAAAAAAAAATGATTTCAGCAATTCGTCATACTCATCCCTTCCCCTAACTACCCTGTGTGGGGCCCCCGGATGCCAGCGAGGAGGAGGAACCCCTCCGTAGACTCCACCCCATGACTGGATTTCCTGCCTCTGAATCACATTCTCCTGATAACGGTCCTTGGTCTTCTGAGTTGACATTCTTACAGTGGGAAAGAGAAAACATGGAAGATGAGAGATGGCAAAGAAGTGCTCTGAAGAAAAAAAAAAACTCTTAAGGATAAAGGAAATATGGAGGAGGGCATTTTCTATGGGGTGGTTAGGAACAGTCTCTGATAGGTGGTATTTGAGCATGGGCCTGAAAACAAAAAGAGAGAGCTGGCGATATGTAGAAGTGTGCCTGCAGAGGAAAAACTCTGGGATCCTCTGGGCTGGGCACATTCATTCAAGGAGCAGTGACGGTCAGGGAGCCCTGAGCAGGGTGAGCAGAGGAAAAGAGTGGCAGCGATGAAGCCAGGGCCAGAGTGAGGGCTCAGGGCATGGTGGACCCTGGTGAGGATGGGGATGGGAGGCCATTGAAGAGTTTCGAACAGGAGAATACGTGATCTTGCTCAGATTTTAGAGACATCATTCTGAGGAATATTAGAATGCAGGTGATAGAAGTAGATGCAAGAAGACCAATCATAAGGCTACTGAAATATTTCAGCGTTAGTCTAAGGCACAGGTGGTAAACACAAGGCCCGCAGGCTGAATCCAGCCCTCCACCTTGTTTTGACCGGCCCAGCACCTTGTTTCTACCCAGGGGCAGCACCAAGCTCTCGCTTAACTGTAAAGGATTAGTTACATTTATACAGTCCTAAAATTACATTCGGCCCTTTGAAGGCAACTGCGGGGCTAATGGAGCCCCTATTGAAAATGAGTTTGACACCCCTGGTCTAAAGTGTGAGTGGTATTGGAGAAGGTGATGGAAAGTGTTTTGATTCAGGGTTTATATTGAAGGCAGAGAGAGTAGGATTTGTTCATAAGTGAGAGGAAGGGGTGTAGGAGGAAATATGAGTCAAATGCTATGACTGGCTTTGGTCTGGGCAACCGAAATGGTGACGCTGTTGACAGAGAACTGAGATGCCATAAGAGGAAAGGCTGGATGGTGGGGTGAAGGGTCAGGATGATGTGCCCCGTGGGCACCTAAGTGGACACAGTGAACAGGCAGCTGATATTCCCAGTCTGACATTCTGCTTTGTCCCTTAGAGCTCACTTGGATGATGCTGTACAGCAAGAGACCATGTGAACTAAAACATCTATTAGACCCATAAATTCCTACCAAATATTCCAGTTGAACTTGAGAATCAAAATATCTGTACAAACAAGTTGTCTAGATCTCTTCCACAATTCTATCTTACTGACTTGTAGAGGCATTAAATTGGTTTTAAAATAATCCCGAATAGCTGATTCGTAATATACTTGCAATGTTTTGGACATATTTATTTCCAATTTGCTAATAGAGTGGTGACTCAGCTTTGCATCTCTTAAAGCCCATCAGTGTTTGCTGGAAGAGCTTGGTTCCTCTAAGATCGGACAGGCAGCAAGGGCTCTGGGCAGCTCCACTGCCAGCCTCCCACTTGCCTCCCACACAGTGTGGGCAGCAGACTGGCGAATGCTCACCTTGTCATTAGCAGTCACTGCTGATATGCGACTCAGCTTCCATAACCAGTATGATAGGGTGTCTTAACACACTAAACAAAGTCAAAAACAAAAAACCCTGGAAACTAACAATGGTAAAGGAACTACATATGCAAAAGAACTCAAGTGGTCATTATGGGGAAAACACATTTCATCCATCTTGAAAATTTAGGGTGAATGAAGATCTAGTATAAAACATAGGAACTCAGACACACTCAATCAGCAATAGAAAAATTCCCCTCCGCTTATTTAACAAAAAATGACATCGGTAATAAGTTTGAACACTGTACCATTTGGCCCCTAACGTGATGTTATTGGGTGTCCCAAGATGAGAAATAGTAAGGTGTCCACAGCCGCCTGGCCTGAAGACTGGGGCAGCACCCTGCATCTGAAGGGCTAGGCTTCCAGGTCTCTGGGTTAGGGACAGTTTTGTGAAAGCAAAACTAAGATGAAAATGATGACCTTCAGTCCTAGCAAGAAGAATCACAGCATGCCAGAATTAACAAAAGTTAGAGGTCTGCTTCTAGTTCCCTGAACTCCACAGACAAGGAAACTAAGGCCAAAAGCTTTAGGTGACTTTGTCTCTCCCCTCAAGGCACTAATACTACTAGTGAAGCAGGCGGTATATATAGGAAGTTAAATAAAATGGCAGTCCAGCAGAAAGCAGCAAGAGAGTTTATGTTCAACGTCAAATGAAGGGCGCATGTGCTAAGCCTACAGAAGTATGCAAAGATGTGGGTGATGGGGCCAGGCTGGGGAGATGGGAAGAGCTTCTTGAACCAAACTTTGAAAAGCAGGTATGTGTGGTTTTGATAAGGGAAGGTGGGATTTTGAGGTCATCGAAGATATTAGAGGGAGCATGAAGGTTTATGATAGGGAAGAGGAGGTTGATTTTCCTGCTGAGTCACAGAGATATATTCTTTTAAATGTAGGTATATGGGCAGGCTGCGGGCTATAATTTACTTATTCTCATTTCATTTAAAAAGTAACAAAAGTGTATTGTGAACAGTTGGAATCTTGGAGAAGTCACCAATAATTACTCCTACCTTATTACAAACAATTAGTCTTTCTTTGAAACTTGCCATTTAGTTTCAACAAAACATAAGCTCCTTTATTGTAAATTTAGTTTCCTTTATGAAAAAAAAAAGCTGGAGAGATCTTTGGTTCATAATAAAAAAGGAATTGAAATTTCTGACAAGCAAAAGAAGAGGAATTCAAGTTTGTACATAGCTCTGACTTTTGTTGGAAGTGTTGATATACAATATATTTAAAAATCTGCAAGGAGAAATAAAAGAGAAAGCAACATTCATACACAGGTAGAGATAGATAGAAATATTGCTAAAGGTTGGAAATCCTGACATACTGTTCTAATACAGATATTAAAAGATAGTATATGAAAGCAATGATAAAGATAATATTAAACTGTCTTGAAAGTATTTTTGTTGCATCTTTGAAAGATGCTCATTTTGAAACTATTTCCATTGTAGGGCCTCTCCCCCTTGCTTTAACAAGTAGAAAGTTATCATCAGCACCACTGGGAAGGTACCAGGGCAGGAGGAAGTGGGGGAGGGCGGCAGGCGTCTCAGCCAGTGGAAAGACTGGGAGATAATTCCAGGGAGAACTCAAAATAGCTAGTTAGTCTTTTGCCAAACATATATGAAGTAATTTACTTTTTATAAGGTTCATTTGGCTGAATAAAATGATTTCAGTTTTGAATGTTTCTGGGATTATAACTAAACCATGACTCATCCATCCGATGGCTCACTCTTCCCCTCGAGAGGACACCTTGGTAATCAGGATGAACAAGAAATCAGTGGAGCCACGAGGGGCGGTGCTCACAAAGTAAACAAGTGCCGTCTGCGCTTCCTGTCTTTGTATTTCGCATGTATCTACGACAACACACTTTCTTGGCCAAATGCATTCATTATTTTGGGCACTATATATAAATTTCAGGGCTGACATGCTCTAAGTGTGCGCCACAACCTCTGTGTGTTCTTGAGGGGCTGCTCTGCAGACTGATGAGCATTTTTGCTCTTCATGCCGGAGCTTCTCCTCCTGGGGAAGTGAGAATCCATGTCACCTCAGCCTTGAACTCCGTGTCTGGTTTTGTGGGAGCCACCTCTGCACAAAGGTGGAGAAGCCTGGACTCCTAGATGGGTAACAGAGATGGGCCTGGGGCAGCCTGACAGAGATCTGGACCCACGAGCTCTCAGATGTCAAGATGTCATGGAGAAGGGCATCAGAGGGCTGACACCCTGTCCTGCCAGTGTACCTTTCACACCCAAAAAGTGGTCACTCACTGAAACAGATTTGCAAAGATCTTCGTTCTTATATGAAATGTGTTTGAGGGTAGTTATAAAATTATAAAACTCATGAACATTTTCAGTATTGCTCATTCCAGGGTGAACCGTACCTTGACTGATCCAAATTACAGCAGTCCTATGCTCAAATTTTGGTCAATAACCAAGTTATCTATTATAAACTCTTGTAATCCTTCAGGTTCTTAGATCTGAGAAAGACATTATAGCACAGTGTTTAAGAACCCAAACTCTGAAGCCAAGTTGCCTGGGTTCCCAAACTTGACTCTGGCAGTTAATTGTTGTGTGACCTTGGGCATATTTCTTAATTTCTCTGTGTTTTCATCATTTTAATTGGTAAAATCCCAATAGCAGTTACTTTGCTTGATTGTTATGAGGATCAAATGAATTAATATATACATAAATACTGTCAGAACAGTTCCGGGTACATAGGAAGTGCTTAAGTAAGAGCTATTATTTAAGTTCTCTGGCAAGCAGTTAATAAACAAGCATAGCTATAAGAAACTTGTACATAAGTATTCATGGCAATACTGTTCAAAATGGCAGAAATCTAGAAGCAATCCAAATGTCCACGAGTAAGAAAGTAGATGCGCAAACTATATTTTATTCATACAATAGGACATTATACCAGAGGCGAAATGAACACTATAGAAACAGGCAACAATATGAATAAATCTTAGCAACATAATTATATCCAGCATGATGGCATCATTATAAAGACAAAAACAACCAAAATAAACATACTTGTAGAATATTTTATTTATATATATTTTTTTCAATGAAACTACATAAAAAGAAAAACAAGAGAATGACCCACATAGATTTGGAATGATAGTTACTGCAGGTGTGGAGGGGAAGGATGGTGGAATGGCTGAGGTCATCTGGGTAGATATAATTTCTTATCAAAGTCTACCTCTTGTTCTAGATTGTGGGTGTGTAGGTGTTCAATGATAAGAAAGGAAGGAAGAAGTAGGTGGACCTATGATAAAACTTTGTCCTGAACCAAGGATTATAATTTATCAGGTGGTATAAACTTGAGACATACCCCCCAAAATAACAGCAATCATTGTTCATTGTTATATTCAATTCCACTAATGTTATATTACAAATAATGAAGAGGTAAGAGTCCAAAGATTGCTTGTCTGTATTGGGTTGATCTAATATTGGTTGGAATAAAGAGTCCTAAGATACATATAAACACCTTATGTACTGAGCATTTTTCTAAAATAAATATTGTTATTAGTCTTCTCCTCTTGGAAAAACAAAATGACAGGCCATGTCAGTGTTTAGGGTTCAGAGAGCAAAGATATTTTGTTTCAAATGTATGATAGAAATGAGATTTTACAAGTGGTTAAATCACTATGGCAAGTATAACATATTTATGACTACTATCAATATTCAGAGATCCCAAATAACTTCTTAAATGTACTTCACATTTCAATCAATACCATCCTGCTGATGGCCAAAATTGCAACTCAGCCAACCTCAACTTTTGCTAGTGATTTTCAGGAACAAGTGTGGATTTGTTAGCCTGGTCCCTCTAACTCCTTCAGAGAGCCGTCAAGGGAGGTACGTGTATGTCAGAAGGTGTAAGGACACCAATACATTCAGGTAAGAAGAACTTAGAAAGGTCCCAGATAAACTAGGAAAAGCCAGGGCAGGGACCTGCATGCTTCTTTTCTTGACTCTCCCTAGGTGACGAATTGCTTTGTGATGGCAGTCATCCTATCATGCCTATAAATGAGGATACCTTCATTCTATAACTGTTTACTGAGCAAATACTACCTACCAGATATTGGTAGGAGCTAAAGGAGAGATAACAGTTTAAAAAAAACAACACAGAAAAAAATATGATTAGTAGTGTCTGAGCATAGAATACATAATATTAAACTTCAAGTTCCTTGATAGTAAATATGTCCAGTATGTAGATCACACATCTCAGAGAATGTATTCCTAGGAGTTTTTGCTAAGACAAAGAGAGGACTGGATAATAAATCTGACCAAGAGTGATAACAGTTTCTCTCTAAGGCTTTGACATCTGACAACCTTGAGGTGGTCAT
Source organism: Anoura caudifer (assembly GCA_004027475.1). NCBI lineage: Eukaryota > Metazoa > Chordata > Mammalia > Chiroptera > Phyllostomidae > Anoura > Anoura caudifer. The sequence continues at coordinate 24,158 of PVKU01005923.1, forward strand.
ATGCTGAACCAGGAAGATAAAAACATCCACATACAAGTTCCCTGTGAGACAGTGGGGCAGGGAAGCAGACTCCGTGTCTGCTGCTTTTCCTCCTACCCAAATACCATGAGAAGATCATCCACTTAGTGTCCATGGTTGTCCTGCGGACACGAAGCAATGGTGTTAGTCCCTGCAGCACCATTAACTGTCCTGCGCTCCCCTCTCCCGACTCTGGGTGCTAAACTCAGCTTACCCTGCAGCTGGCCTACATAAAATCCAGAGAACCAGAAAGGTCTATCCTCTGGTCCCCAAATCTTTTGGGCAAATAAACTCTGGGACCAAAATAGAGGCATATTGTACCTTCCAGAACTCAATATCTCTTGTTTTGAAGAAATGCAGAGTTGACAGAGAGGAAAATTTCAAGGATAAACCTCTGGTTCTGCTTATACAATTTCTGGCTCTCAAAAATGTTTATTAATAAGCTAAATAATGAATGAATGATACCATTCTCTGGGGCAGGGAACCCTGGGAAAATGGAGTGAGGTTTGGGGAGAAGGGAAAATCATGGACCCAGGATAAATTGGGAAAGAAATATGAATTATATTTGGATTATAGCTCAGACATAACAACTTGGAAATTGGGATAATTTGATGAGGGTCCAAGCTGCTCTATACTCTTGATAATATTAGGTTTTTAAGCAAAATGCTAACATAAAGACTTAAACTACATAAAATAAGCCTTTTGAAACATTTACTGCATGTAAATTAATGTCAGATGTACAAATAATTTTTGTGTTCATTAAAATACCAACCCAGAAGATCTATTTTTGGCATTATTCCCTTGACCTAGAGTCAATCTGTATTTTCTGAAAGAAAATGAATTGTTCCATCCCAAACATTCTATAACTCATACTTCTCCCTAATTTGTCTTTCTGAATCATTTTAAATTAACCATACATTTATCACATAGTTGTCTGGCAAACAGCCACATATATGGATTCAGAATGGGTGTTTAGTAAACATCCTAATTCTGAAACTGCTGAAAAGGGGACCAGGCTGATGGAAAGTTTGGCGGTCGTGAGTAAGGGGGCATTGACCACATGAAAATCAAGGAGATGTCACAGTACTCCTCAGGCTGGTGCAGTTTAGCAAGGAACAACACAATGACACACACGACTGAGTCAGCCAGTAAGAAATGCAATGAAAATACCGACTCGGAACACAACATGCTTAGATCTTTTAGCCTTTTGTCTCCTCACAGGCCCATAGCCTTTCCTCTTTGAAATACGAGACGTGCAAAAGCATATAACGTTCGGAATGCCAACCTGCATTTAAGACCTGCCCGTTTTGAAGGTCTTCTCTACTGCCGACTCTAACAGAAACAAAACAATCAATGATCCTTGTCACCCACAATGTTCCTACCACCACCGTCCATGAGGAAAACCTTTTTTAAAAAAGTGATGATAATTTTTTGACCCAGGTCTACTTTTATGCAAGTTGTTTGGGTGTAGATTTATAAAATGGATGTTATTTTAGGCAAGTGAAATCCTAAACTGATAATCTCTGTTGAAGGGCCCTTGAGATAATATGGGAAGACAGGCTATATAAAGGAAGTTCTATAGGTCCTATTTCTGGGTTTAGTAAACTAGGCAGCTGAGAGGGAAGACAGCTTCGGATGGTGGCTCGGACTCGGGTCATTACATATCCACGTCATTCCGATGCTCTTAGAAACAGGATTCTTTAAAAGTCTCTTTCTTCTGAATTTTAATATGTAAATAAGTCATTAAAATATGGACTTCCAGTAGAATCTGCTTGATACCAATATACTCCAATCATATTTAAAGCTTGGTAAATATTAGTCAACTAAATAAAAGAAGGGTTTAACGTAGGCAAATGCCAGATCATAAAAGGACAAGGATAAAAGGAAGAAAGTGGAGAGCTTGTTTATGGAGATAAAAGGGAGGGGGAAGACTAGTAAAGAGTAAATCAAATAAGATTTAAGCACATATGTTTAAATGGACCCAACAACATCTTAAAAGGTGTTTCAACCATTTCTAGGTTTAGCCACCATGTTAAATAAGAGTATTTTGAAACAACAAAATCTCTGTTCAAATAAGTTTCACTAGTTCTCCACTGTATCATTTAAGTATAAATTTGTATATTGTTTTCTTTGCCTATTTTTGGTGTATTGAGTGAAAGTTTTAAATAGTGGCAGTGTATGAGGACTATATTAGGTATAAAAAACAAAGAATGCTGGGAATATGTGAGTGGCTAAGAACTAGAAATGAGGTCATTGGGGTTGGCATTTTGCTGAACCAAAGGGCAATAGATATCACCCAGTGGTGTGCTGGACAATTTGGAAGCCTTAAAGCACATCGCTCTGATGAGAGTTGCAAATCAGATTGTCAAAAACAGCACAGACCAAACATATGGTGATGAAGACAATTTGACTTTGGGTGGTAGGCACGCAACGCAAGACACAGATCATGTATCATAGAAATGTCTACTTGAAGCCTGCATAATCTTATTAACTAATGTCACCCCAATAAGTTTAATAAAAAGACAATAACAGTAAAAAAAAAAAAAAACATAGAGAAAGTCTCATTTGGACATTATGTTTCTTAAATCCAGGTACATCTTAAGGGAATATTGAAATTTCCAGTTGCTCCCATTATCCATCTGTCTTCCTGTCAATGCAAAGCATAAGTCTGGATTATTTAAGAGAACCCTAAAAGCCACTGGGATTAATTTCCTGAAATGAAAAAAAATCAGGGTACATGTCAGTAAGTTTTCTTATTGCTGCTGACACCCACCTGGAGCTCAGGCTGGCCTTCCCACCAAACACAGTGGCCTCACCTAGACTCCCTTCAGCATGCAGGGACAGCCTCCCAAGCCCAGTCAGGAAGTCACATCTATGACAAGCTAGTGCATAGTCAAACACAAAAGAGGACATTTTTAAATTGCGGCAATGTGAACCCAACATGGCTGCAAAAGTGGAACAGTAATCTTCCTCGATTTATACAACCACTGTTCATTACTCACTGATTTAATTATATTTTAATCACACTGAGCTCACAGTCCACTACAGTTCCTAGACTTAGTTTAGATAAGGTTGTGAGAAATCAATCTTTTCAACCCAATCATGATATGGTTTTGTTTCATCAGGCCACAGAACTTCTTATTTATCCCTGCTGAATTTTAACTCAAGCCTGTCAATATAATCCATCTTCCTACTTATTACCTATCCCTCTCTGGCATGTGTGCCTTCTGTAGAACTGATAAGCATGCCACCCTATTTTTCCCCAAAATAAAAATGTTGAAGACACACAGCCAGCAAAAGGCACTCCTGAAAACTTTTCATTCACCTGTGATCCCCTCTAACACTTTCATACCTAGTACATAGAGATGTCTTGAAGAATTTTTGCCAAAGTTCTTGCTGGATCTTTCACTTCCTTGGTTCAATTTAGTCCTAGGTATTTTTTTGATGCAATTGTAAGTGGGATTATTTTATTTATTTCTCTTTCTGATATTTCATTATTAGTATATAGAAATGCCACTGATTTTTCCATATTTGTATGCTGCAACTTTCCTGAATTTATTAGTTTTAACAGTTCTTTGATGGAGTCTTAGGGAGTACTTTATATAATATTATGTCATCTGCAAATAGAGACAGTTTTACTTCTTCCAAATTAGGAAGGAAGAAGTAAATGGTTCTTTTAAATGATCAGAGATAATGCTGCTCCAAATTGAAATGTATGGTCCTCTACACAAAGATGCAAAGAAAGGAAGAAACTTTCACTTAGCAAACTAAACAGGAATGGCTGATATCAGGAGGTCATCACTCTGCAATTTGTCTCACGATTCTTTATGTGACAGTTTATAGACATTTATTTCCTCTAGCTATCACCTTGAGTTATAAGCTGTCAAAAGTAATGAAAGCATTTTTAAAAGACTAATTGTCACAACCTTTAAGTGTCACATTCCTTTAGAGTCAGTAGCAGTGACTTAGCTAGGCTAGGAGGCAAGTGTTTGATTCAATTATTTCTTTAGTCCATCTTCTCTGTTCCCTGCAACATGGGAAAGGGAGAAGCCTCAGCCCAAAGAAGGCTCTGTTACGGAAGCAAGAAAACTTCCTGAAAAGCAGGATGCCCTTTTGATTCCATTATGTTGCCAAGTTGGGGGCAGGGAAATTAGATGGGGAAATATATACAAATTAACCTAATAAACCCATAAAATAATGTCCCGTGTATTTGCTGGATTGGAGATGGCTTGCTGCTGTGGAGAGGGGATAGGTTTGATCCTGCTGCTGTTGCTACTGCTGAAGAAGATGACAATGACACTGGTATAAGGCATTTCGATGTCTGGGTGTGGCAGAAGTGAGGTTTGAATGCAAGTCTGCCTGCCTCTAAGACCTCTCCTTCCAATGCTATTCAGTTCACCTACAACACATGTTCCTGTATTCCAATTCCTCATATGTCTCTGATAATGTGCCTGCCCCACCAGACCTCCATTTGGTGTCTGATTTATTTTCATTAGGAATCCATTTGGGTTTTGATATACGTAATAGAGGCTGGTGGAATTTTTCTAGTACTGTACTATCAAGTTACACAAAAGACTTTGTCTTCGAAGAGGTGTGTTTGTACATATTTAGATGTTACCTATAATCATCCTTAAGTATGACAATATAAAAGTGAAGGGTACCAAAGCAAAGTACTAGAGCGTCATGAAATCTCAAGAACATTTAATGTGTAAGGAAGTCAGCATTCTTTTGCAGTTAAATAAGAGAGTGATTCACAGACTTGGAGGTTTTGGAACAGCGTCAGAAAGAAATTTACCTACCAGATGATGACCACTTACTTCTAACCAGTATAATCTTTATGGAAAATCTGTATTTTCAGTAGCTCACATTTCTAACAACTCAAAAGGAAAATTGCTAGTTTCCTGGAAAAACGTGTGGTGCTCTTCTTCAGGAAATTTTTCCAGACATTGGGAAATTTGGTATACTCAAAAAGAATACTTTGTGTATTCTTGTAACAATAAGCAATGGCCTCGTGTGCTTTGGGTCTTCACTATTTATGGTGATTTCTTTTTAGTCCTTCGAATGATGCTGAATATGTTCAGACCTCAGCATCCATGCATAAAGGCTGTGGATTATTTAGCTCCTGAATACTAAGGGCCCACCTTCAGGCACCACGAGCTCAGGCACAGTGGAGGCGTGTGGAGTTCTCACGGTGAGGCCCTCACTGTTGACTGTGACATTGCTAGCCCCCAGTCAGGGGCAGAGGCATCTCGGAGTTGGCGTCATACATTGGCTGTCAATTAAGAGTAACCATTCACAGCAGGGGTTGAGGTGGGTTCTTAGGTTTCCAAACTCAGGGACTGTAAAGGACAAAAGAAACTACTAGGTATATTTCCTGTGCATATTTCAAGGCAGCAATTTTGACATAGTAATAAAAAAGATAAATAAAAATAAAAGTTATCAACCTAAACTAAGTCATGTGACTATAATTAAAAAATGAAATCATTGGGCACTTATGAATATTTCTAATCCTACTATAGTCAGAAGAGAGAGAGAGAAAGAGAAATGTGTTGTCCACTCAGGGTAGCTTGTCCAGAAAGAGTGGTTCACATGACCCCATTTTAAGTAAATTCAGGTTCAATCTGGTGCATAACCTTAATATGCATCTTTTATTACTTCTTGTGTTTAAAGTATATCTCTAAAAATCATACATCCCTCAATGTTTTCTTACCATTTAGATGGTGTGTCCCTTATTCTGAACAATATATGAGCTATGAATAGACTAATTTCAAAATAGCCCTAGCCATTATTAGATTAAAATTATTCCATGAAAAACCTCTTGGGCAACTTCTCATGTGAACCAGGCTAAAACTTAGTCCTATAGATTTTTAGATAGCCTTGGTGCCTCTAAATTCAAGTCTACAAAAATAAAATGACATGCAAAATTCTTGGCTGAAATTGAGTAAAGGATTTGCCCCTGCTCCCCTTCAGAAGCAGCTGCCTGAAAATCAAAAGAATTCGAGCAGAATGACAAGATTATGGGCACCAAGTCTTGTTGGTGCCTATGCAAGAACGATCAAACACCTTCTTAGGGCCCTCATTCAGAAGTTCAATTAGCCAATCTACTGCCAAATACATGTTGAGAATCACAGGCTGCTCGATCCATAGAGGAAATGGGGTGTCTGCTAATGGAAAGAAACCCAAGCAGAACTAAAAGATTGCAGACACAAACTGGTGTGTTTCCCGTCCGCGATCAACCAACACAATCCCTGGCCATATGCATGTTGGGAATGATGCTGCTCTGACCCGAACAAGAAGGCAATCCACTGCTACACACAAATTAGGATACCTACAAAGTTGCCTTCTGTATAAAACTCTGGCAAGAACTGAATTTAAATACAGCTCCACAACCCCTGTTGACAATTATCTTGACACAAATGCAGAGTTTTTGTTCTGGGTTTATCTGCTGAGGTCCAAGGGAGTCTGCATTGTTTTATTGTCAGTTTTCACAGTCTTGGCCCTGGTTCAATTCCAATTTAAGGACATAATTGAAATACTGTCTCTTCTGGTAGCATGCAAACACTCTAGGAATTTGATGCTTTCCAAAATAATCTGGGCTTGTTATATAAGTATAATCAAAGACACTTTTTCAGAACAGAACAAAAGAGATTAGACTCGCTTCAGTTTAAATTGTCTCAAGAGAGTTCTCAGCTGCGGATTTGTTAATGGCTTTAGTACAAATAATGGAAATAGAATCATGCATTTTTATTAGTCACCCAAGAAGCTTTTCGGTGTCAGGTTCTTCTGCAGGGTTCAATTACCGTGGCTCTTCTTTTAACAACTTGGAAAATGTCTTGCCTGATTAGGAAGTTAGTCATTTCACATTTTGACATCTAAAACAACGTGAAGTCTAAAAAACCTCACAAATTATATTTATAAGTAACAGGATCCATCGCTCTAAAGATGAAAGCTCAGGGATTTGTGGCGCCGGTCTTTGTTCCAGCTAATCCTATTTTACTTTTCAAGTGTGAGACATTTTGTAAATATGTGCAGTGAATTCAAACAACAAATGTTGATGATTAGTTCTCTAACTTGGTTATAAAAGCACTATCTTTTTTTTTGCGAGTAGATTATGTACCCCGAGAGCCTCACCTTCAAAGCAGGTTTGATATTCTTCTCAATCAGTATTGTTCCAGCCCATTCTCTTTGTCATTCAGTTTTAAACCTTAAAACAGTTTTAAACATAAAGTGTCCTGAAAAGCAGGGATAAGTAGAATTTGGGGAATGTCCTTCCAGCCCTCAGTTTCAGGAGACTGTTTATGCCTTCTTGTTTTAGCAGTGGCCTCCGCCTGGGTCACAGACATCCCCTGAGGCTTTTCCTTTCCATTTATTTTGTCCATTTAAGGTTAACGTATTAGGAGTTTTGCTACTGAGAGATTAAAATAAATAGTTTGACAGAGCTTTCTCAAGCCTCCTGCAAGGACCACTGCCTCCTTTCCTGGCTTCATTGGCATCTCTTTGATGCAGGTGGTATGAAGGCTACCAAGCAGTCATATTTTTCTATGTGTTCTGGAAAAAAAAATGGGGGAAGGGGGATGCACCTGTTTATTTGTATGCACTGTAAAATAAGGGATAAAATTTGTCATGATAAAGTTTCCCCCAATCGTATTTTAAAGTCAGTTGACCTATGAAATTTTCTTGTAAAATCTGCTGTAACATCACGGTACTAGATGCTCAGTGTTCAGTATGACGCTGAACACAGTCAGGTGATACCAAAACACTACGAAACAAGAATATCATCTGCATCATTCTCAGTTTGTAACTCTAGAAAATAAATGGGGATGAATATCAATACTGTGTTTTATTCATTCTATATGTTCATTGCCCTAGTATTTCTTGAGTACCAAGGTATTAGTTATTTCAATCTAGTCATAAAGGATAAAATCCTTTTCCTCTTCATTCTGAATTATATCTCATATCAGTTAAGAGTATTTTTTTCTTGTTATTCTATTTCACCAACCCCCCCCCATGGTAGAAGAAAAGATGGGTACCATTCTATGTAGGTGTTCATATTTTGATTAAATTATTAGAATTTCACAGAAGTCATGAAGAAAACCAAGCTTTCTATCAGAGGTGAACTTCAATGGTCATATTGAAAGAAACTGATGAGTGAGGAACAGAGCAGACACACGAAGACAGGAGAATCGTTCTGAAAGGTGGAGCGGACAAGAACCTGGGCAGCCGGAGAGAAGAAAACCAGGAAGCTCACTTGGTGCTCGTTACAGAGACGAAAGAAAAACATATTTATCGGAAGTCTTTCTTGACAAATCATGATGGATGATTTTGTTTCAATGTTATCCCCACTCATCCATAAAGTTTAAACAATTTTTTTAAATTATCAGATGTTAGAGTGCTCATGTGCATACACTCAGTGTGCTGTTGGGCAAGTTCATGTCCATATGACTGTAGGCCCTACCCAGGAGCGCAGGCAAGTGGCTGGGGTTAAACATCCTCAGAGATCTCATGTTCTTCCAAGATTTGCGTCCTGGGAGAGCATGTCCTTCTCTTTTATCTCAGAGTTGGATAAATCAGAAACTCTGAAAACAGGCTAAGACATATGCCAAGGAAGGAACTATGTCATCTCACATGTCATAAAATAATACACACCATTAAAAAAACTTTTTTCTACAACAAGCACCATTCCACCAACCATTTCTCATGAATTAATCTCAGCTGTTACACATCAAACACTTTGTTGGGGGAAAACCACAGTATCTGATACTGAAACAGAAATGGGTTTTATAGCAACCATTTATTTCCTGCATCTAAAAATAGATGAATCTTACCTTCCTTGACTATTTGTTCAAAATATATATATTAAATACATTAAATATGCCCTGGTAATAAATTAAACCAGTAATATGTTGAATATAATAGATTGAATAATGTATGATAATGATTTCCTAGGTATATTTTAAAATTCTGAAAAATGACACTTAACAACTAATGGTCTTTTCAGGCTTAAAAAATAAAACCTGTTAGTATAAATGTGTATAAAAGAAACTGAATTTTTTTAAATGAGAATGTCTCTCCATTGTCATCTATTAAAGGTCACCATTAAATAAAAACTTAAGTTAATGGTTATAATCATAGGACTAATAATAACTGAAGTTTAACTTCAATAGAATTATAAATTCTACTCAACTTATTAAACCCTGATTTAAATAAGACTAATGATAATGTGATATTAACTCACAGGTACACCAAAAACAGAACAAAAACCAACCCTACTTTTGTGAATTTTTTTCCACATGCTAGTGAACAAATTAATACATCATTTTTTCCCTACAGGAAAACTGAAGACTTTAATAACAAACCCTCCAAGGTCAAAATGAATACAGGTACGCCCTCTCTGTTAGTTTTCAACTTTCCAGCCTCGCTCTCTAAAAGTCACCTTGGCCCTAAATCATTAGTTTAGCACTCTGCTGATCCTAAATGTGATACTAAGTTTCTGATTGGATGGATAGTGAAAATTCATTACTCAATTCTTTGTCTTTGTGCTTTGACCTTTTAGAAATCAAAAGTAGAATTTATGGCTTTATCTACTCTTTCTCCCTTTTTCTGTAAATCACATCATGAAAGTTATTCCCACATACCTTTAGGAAGAGGGAGTATGTCATTTGCATGCATACATTTGAAATCCCTCTTAGAGTAGGCTAAATTCAAAGGCAAGTTGCTCTAGCAGAAAATATTTAGTTTTCCATTCTATCAACTCTTTATGTTGACAGTCAGCAGATACTGCCAAAGATTCATATGAAATCAACTTAATCCATAGGCACACTACACTTGAAGTCATAAGCATTAACATTTTTAGATGTGAGAACTGTATCTTCAATTAGTTTAACAACATGGATGCCTCTGAACTCTGTGTTTCCCATCTATAAGAAATCACTAGAAAACTTGCTGTGTCTTGTTGTCAAAGTGCCTCATGGGAGGATTAGCAGCCACTGGTGAGAACCAGTATCTAATCCCTAGACAGGGATTAGATAGACAGGTGTAGACATGTGCCCCGCCACCCATGATTCTGTGGCTGCCCTCACCAGAAACCTGCTCTGACTGATGTCTGAACTCTAGGCCAGCTGGTACCTAAGGATGTAGTCAACCATAGATGTGTAGAGCAACAGGTAAGAGGATACTGAACACAGTCAAAATATACAAGGAACCCAGAAATGAAGAGAAATTATAACCCTATAAATGTAAAGGCATTTGGACAATCAGAGGTGTGGGAACTGGACATGGAAAATGAGAGAAGAAATAATATTAGATAAAGGAGATTGAAGAAAGTAAACTGAATAGACAGTCAAAAGCTGAACTAGGATAAGTCACGTGAAACTGCAGTCACTCCAGCAGCAGAATGTCCATCCACATGAGGAAGTTATATTTCCACAGCTAATAATAACTATGGGAAGTCACAGAATTTGCATAATTGTTTGGAGGCATCTTCTCGCAGGCTTAAGTTGTCTTAAGACATAACTTCCTAATATCCTTCACTTTGTACAGTGCTTATTTTCCTATTTGTTATAACCTTATTATAACAGAGGTACAGTATGTGATTATACTAAAGATACCATATTCATGTACAATGCATTCAGTAATTAATCTTCCTAGTCATAGAATTCAATCCCTAATGGCAAAGTAGGCAAATAGAAATTCATATATTTGTTTACATCTCTGGGGCACTTGGGCTGAGTTACTGCTCTAGCAGCATGAATATTACCCCCTAAGCATCCTCTCATTTAAAAACAATGAGCGTGACTCTATGTAGAATGCTAATGTGCAGTTATTTTGTTTATATGGGTGAACCTATATATACATATGCATGCAAAACATGATTTTTAAACTTACACATATAAAACTGGTAAGAAGTGATGAACCCTTAGCTTAAAATTTCAAACTAATGCTACAGTATTGCTTAAAAACATACCACTTTTAAAAAATGTATGTGAACATTGCGATAGAAGGTATAGAAAGCATTGTTGCTGTTACTTTACAGAACAAAGTAAAAATTAGTAAGTACTTAAATATCTAACAAATAAAGTTAGTCTTCATTATCTACCTGCGAATTATTAAAGATATATATTACTATTTAAATATCTATAAAGATATATATTACTATTTAAATATCTATATGTCCATCACCAAGGTTTAAAAAAAGATTATTTTAAAGCAAAGCAGCTCTTTGTTTTTTGTCAAATACATAATAAATGAGCCAAAGGAAATGTATTCATTTTTCACACTAAAGTATCTGAAATATGTATAAAAACACAGGGTCCAGCACAAATAATGCCCTTTTTTAATTACAAAATCATAACCATGTAATTCCATGACATAACAATATCACACTCTAGCACAGCACATGATATTTTAGGTGAAATGTTCAACTTGAAACTATAAATTATCACACCCATATTATTACCCTATCAGCCACACTCATTAGGCATTACTTCTGCCAGACCCTGTACATATAAAACATGGCATATTTCCACTCTAAGAATTTGTGAACCATTATTCTCTAAGGCAAATCTTATCTGTAGAAGAACAGAAAGAGAGAAAGACATGAAATAATTCATTGCAGGTGATGGGCCCACATGAGTGTTTTCGGCCGTGGAAGCAGCTTCCAAGGGTCTTGGGAGAAAGAGGGGGCAAGTCATCTGTGACTGTAGCCCTGCTGGGCATCAATGAGTGTGAGTGTGAGAGTAGCATTAGGACTGTTCAGAATGATCTAAAGTGTGCAAGACAGCATCCTCATCCTGAGATCTTAAAAATGTCTTCAGAATCACATCAAGTATCAACACACACACGTAAGTAGAAATAGAATATAATAGATTTCACTGTTCCAGCAATTTCGCAAACACCTCAACTCGTCTAATTAAGCTCCTTATGAAACTGTTAATGAAGACCAATCTTCCATTTATTTCACCCAGGTCCCAGAGTTACTTAGAATGCAGAGATGATTTCACCCAGGGGCCCCCACACTCTCTTGGATTACAGCACCAAGATGTCTCAGCCAAGTGTCCCACACTCTCAACCCAAAAGAAATATCTAACAGTTGCATTTACTAAGCAGCTAGGTGCAAACAACTTAATAAGTACTTATGTTCTGTCAACTCAGAAGCAATCTGGAAAAATAACATACTTAAACTGAAAAAATAACCATTTTATTTTATTCTTTATGACCATAGTTATTAGTGGGATGTGTGTGCTTATTGGGCACTGCAGAGCGCCGCAGCCCTTGGAGTTAGATTACCCATTGCCACTCTCTTTACTGATCCAAAACTACTTCTGCAGGGTACCTGCCTTTTGTCACAACCATCACCAAAAACCCAACCTCTCAAAGATATGGTATCATCTAAAGAAAGATAGCATAGTCTTTACTATATTGAAACTGGGAACCACCTCAGGCTGGCAGTTCATGCAGTACCTGATAGACATCACTGAGTTTTCCTCAAAAATGTAAAATACCCCTCAAAACCCTTGGGAATCAACTGAAGTCTGGGGCACCTGAATGCAGTTTGGGAGCCATGGGTTTCACCAGTGACCCGGACCTCCTCGTCCTGAAATCCTCCCTGTCCGTCTATCCCACTGCTTGTTGGATGCTCAAAATCAGTGGAACAGAAAAATAAAATCTCTTCCAGAGCCTTCAGTTTACACTTTCAACACCCTTGACTACACACCCATCATAGAGACCATCGTAGCTGCCGCACACTGCAGAGTCAACAGTGACATTACCTCCATTCGATCACAAACACTCATTGCTCATAGCCTTCTTCTGTTTGCAGAGCTTGCTAAATCCTGTTGGTGCCTCTCTTAGAGACTTTTAGTTGTATGTTTCCACCATTTTGTCTTTCTATGTTTGGTCTTGAATTATAGTCTTGATTTGACTTACTCTCTTTTGTTGTTGCAAGTCATTTTTTCTGTTTTAATTATTATCTGTGTTAAAAAATTGTTATTTTAAACATGTTTAAGAAATTATATTTTGACATGAGAACTGTTCTACCAATTTTAAGGTCTACTGACCTTACCACTTGTGATTTTATTAAAAATTAATTGAATCAGACTTCTAAGGACTCCTAAGTTCCCTCATGTCCAACAAAAAAGTGGATACTATTCCTTAATAAAAAGTATAAATATCTAATCACTATGTTGTACTCATGAAACTAATGTATTTATGTCAACTGTATTTGAAAAATAAAAATATATTAAAAAAAGAAAAAAATTAGAACAGCATGTGGCAATACACAATGATTATGTTATCATATTGGTGGTTACATTATTTGACTCTATTGTTATAACTTTCAAAAAGAATTAAATTAAAGTTTATTTTGGTCCCAGGAGAATAAGAAAAACTATTTATTGCACATTCCATATACAAAGGAATGTGGGAATGGAATTGGAATTTGTTCATAAATAGAACATTAACCTTCCAATTGTAGAAGTCTTGTAACTCTAAACCTATGTCACATATAATAGTTGGTACATTTTTATTTACTTTGCTTCATGCTGTGATTCACATACATGTAAATATACAGATCATCATCTACATTTTGAAAAATATAAGAACAAATTAATTTTTTAAATGATCATTTCAATACTGTATAAATATATATCTATTATCTTTGATTTCAATTAGGCTAATTATTTCCACAACTAATAACAATGTGGGAAGATATATAATTTCCATAATGCTATATGTTTCTTTATGAATCTTGTATATCAACTATATTTTGCTTACATCATTTAATAACATTTACTTCAAGAGGTACTTAAAAACTATCTTCAGGAATCGTAATAGCTAAAATACAGTAAACCTAAATGATGGATATAAAAGTATATTATACTATGGCTCTTAACCCTGAGGTAGAGATTCTCCATAACTCTAAAAGCCAGTTACACTACTTATAAATTTAATAGTTGAATTTAAATGGTATAAACAAAGTTGAGTTTTATACTTGTGTTTCATTAAAGAAAAACCATAAAATGTTAAGCAAATCTGAGTTTTTTTTACTAAGGCACTGGCATTTATTCTAAAACAGACCGCTGCTTTTTGCTTTGGTTTGGTTTTGTTTGCTCTAGTTTGGGGTGGTTGTAAAATTTGCAGATGGATTCCATGGTTGCTAACTCTGACCGCTCATCTTTCTCATGGATGTCTGGCACATTCCACTTAAAATGCATGATGTTGCATGTGCTTTTTCCTTTGCTGTGGCCTCTGCTATGTCATTTTTTTTGCTTCCAGATAGCGGTGGGTGTGCTCGCAAACGTGCCGCCATGTCTGTTACATTAACATCTGTGAAGAGAGTTCAAAGTTCTCCAAACCTGTTGGCTGCAGGTATAATATCACTAACTCACCGAATGTCACACTTGAATGGCTTTATCTGACCTTTCTCTCTTTCTAGAATTATCTTGTTTGGATGAAGAAAGTGACTCTAAATACCTTTTTAATGTCTCAACAAGTTCTTATTTTTCTTGTCTCAAGAATAGTTCCTATCCCTTCTGTGTTTGTTCTAAAAATAAAAAAAAAAAGCTAAAGGAAACTGATATCTTGTAGAAAACATTTTTAAAATCTAATTAAAAACACCAGTCACTTGCCAAAATGTGTTGAGTAACTGCAAGTGTTAATAACTATTTAAGCTTTTGTCTATTATGAACCAAAGTTATATAACATTTAATCAAGATAACTCATAGGTGCTTTTGTTGTTTTTAAGCTAAAAAATGTTGAGGGGTGGGGGACATAGGGCATCAGAAAGAGGGATTTGTAGGAAACTGAGTACTTATTAACTCACTTCTTCACCACAGGCTGCAAGCAGAATGGTAGATTACTATTTTGAAAGAGACCTTAAGCCTTTCTTTAATTCAGTCAGCAAAGATCCTTCTAATACAGATTTTTAAACATCTTGGTGCATTAAGATTAATGTGCAACTGCAGGTAGAAATATACTCTGGGAAGTCAGCGGGAATGAACTATTTCAGGGTCTACTCAGGTAGGTATTTCTATAATAATGTCTGCCGTGACTTACCTGTGCTTGTAGACACAGTCTCTCTGAGAGGGAAAGCTCCTATGGAAGGTCAAAGTGAGCCTGGTGATCCCAGGGACTCCAGACCCAGAAACACACCTACCCTTTTTGGTGACTGATTGATTGGTTTCATTGTCTATTGGTTATTTGGCCAGTTCCTTGTTTTTATTTCTATTTGTGGAGTTTGGGAGCAGAAGTGAAAAAGGCACAGAGAGGGTTTAAATAATTGTAATTCTCACTGTGCATGTCACTGTCTTTCGCACATGTACATTTAGTAGTTAATTAAATGCCCAAAGGCGTCCTTGGTTTTCAAGGCCCTCAATCCTAAACTACCCAGCTTTGTTGAGGAAAAACAAGCTTCCACTCCTGCCCACCACCTCCAATCCACAAGTGGATTTCAATGTCCAAGTTTAATACCAGGCCAGGTGGTTCCCAAAGTTTTTTCAAAATACTAGTTTCATCACAATGTATGTAGTACAATTTCAGTTTGGTTTAAGAATCTTTGTATCTATATATATTTATATTTGCACATATCTGCTCATGTGTATATGAGGATGAAACGATGTTAGAGAAACTACAAATGTGTTTACATGGAATACCTGAGGGAAATGAGAGTAAAGGGGAATAAGAAAATAAATAAAGTCCAGAGCCATCAGATCATCAAAATGACTGGACCGTGAATATCACTGACATTTCAAACAAGTGAAATTCTAGCCCAAGCCACCCAGATGTGGACCACTGGCTGACGCACCCGCTGGGGAATGTGGCACTGATTCAACAATGCCAAACTCTTATTTATAAAAGCAACCACAATAATAGCGATTGAATTAGAGAGAGACATTTTGGAGAGCCAACACTAGAACATCAGCAATTTCATATCACTAAACGTGAAACATGTAATGCTTCAGAATCAAAACAATAGAAAACATTTGGTACTTTAGGAATAAGAAAAAATTTTCAGCAATAAATATGTAGTGGCTATGGACCATTTTAAACTTTATATCATTAGGAATGAGATTCTAGAGAATGAATTCATCTGAATTTTGGACTCAATTGTTACATTAAAAATAGGTCTCTTTTGTATTAAGACACATAGGTATGATTCCTTTTAATGTTTTCATGACATTTTAAGAAAGAAATCATCCTCTTTTTATGCCCTTTACATTATTTGGTATTCTTTATAAAAACTTATTTGTGAATCAAATGGGGATTAATAAATATTTATTGCATTAGAAAATGCTAAAACAGCAGGGTCTTTAGGTGAAAGACTACCACCACAAAAGGTTTTAGGGTTCCCTCTCTCACCTCTCAGGTGGAAAGTCCATATAAGCTGCTGGGCATCAACTCTTTGTCCCCTAAATCAGCCTTTCTCTTTCCTCTTACAAGAAGCAGTCACACTGGATAATCCGTACACACCCTGACACTCTAAATCTAAGCTAGAACCAAAACAATGAGTACAGAGATACAGTAAGCCTTTCTGAAGTACGTTTTCTTTTACCAAAACCACCTGGCAGTGTAACACGCTGATAAGGCTGGTATGCTGCGGTGACTAGGCTGCTGGGCCAGGAAATACCACCTGTGCATTTCACACCCTTAGGGAAACTCGTCTGCCTGTAACTCAAGTTTCCTCTCCCAAAAAATAGAATTTGTCATGTATGTTCCTACCTCTCTGAGAACTTAGTTGCTTCCTAGACTCCCAAAGATTTGACAAAATTAAATTGAGGGTAAATGAACAAAATAAATAAAAAGGCTTACCACAGTACTTAGAAACACTGGAGGCATTCAGTTAGTTGACTTGAATTTAATTAATCTGTTTAAATTAATTCTTACAAGTAATTGAACCCCCTAAAGCAGGGGTGTCCAACCTGTGGCCTGCAGGCCCCACGCAGCCCAGATGGCTGTGAATGCAGCCCAACACAAAATTGTAAATTCACTTAAAACACTGTGAGATTTTTGTGTGTGTGATTATATGTCACAATGTATTTAATGTGTGGCCCAAGACAACTCTTCTTCCAGTGTGGCCCAGAGATGCCAAAAGGTTGGATACCCCTGCTCTAAAGGAAGGAGCTATAAGAATTAAAATCATCATAACTTTCAAGCATAGTTTACAATGTCTGACATAGCACATCAGTTCAAAGGAATTCAAATGGTGGAATCATACAGTCAGGAAGGACCTCTGAGGACCTCCAGTCCAGTCCCTGATCCCGAGCCCCCAATGAGCCTGGACAGCCCCTCTGACAGGGGTCCTCGCCCCCCTTCTGGCTAGACACAGGGGGTGCACCCTGTACCAGCAAGAGGAGGTGATAGTTCCTAATCCTCAAAGACCATATTCATGTTCACATGCAAAATAAAAGCCAGAGAATGATAAATCGGCCCCATTTACCCATTCTGAGATGCTCAGGCGAGCAACGACCATCTGCTGAAGAACACTAGAAATGTAGGCTGGGCTCTGATCCCTAGAATTCTCACTGTTTTTTCACAATGAAGGATCATAAATAATATTCAAGATGGTGGACAAAACCACTTTCCCCATGTGCCTGCCAAGTCATTTACCTGCTCAGTATTTTTTTTCAAACCCATATTCTCTGCACTTGGCACAGGTCCAGGCTGCCTTAACGTTTTCCGTCCCCTGGTGCTCACCACACCTGCCCTCCCCCTCCTGAGCTTTCCTAGCAGGGAGGAAGGGCCAGAGGGCTGAGGTCAACAGTAACCATGCGGAAGAGATTTATCTTTCAGCCTCTAAAAAACTGAGTGTTTCAAATATTATCACCGAATAATTTCTCTTAAAGAAAAATGCAATTTGGACATGAGTGTCTGGAAGAGACCACCCTCTTGGGTGTGTGGACTTTAATCACTCACACAAACTTCATTAAAATATGGGTTCATCCTGAAGTTCTAATCCTTGGTCATTTTTAATTCCTTTCTCCTTTCTCACAATTCTGCACATTCATGTCTACGACATTAAGCAAGACTTTTCAGTAGTGCTCGCCATGATTAATACCTCACATTTCCTATAGCATAGGTACAGTTTCATTTGAAAGCCCCTAGGCCCAGTACGGCGGGAGGGCAGAAGCCCCCGGTTGAGCTTAGAATGACTGACCGCTGATTCCCACACTTAATGCTTATCCCACTCAGGGTTCCAAAATCTTTAGTGTGATCACCAGTACGAAAAAGAACCAACCCCTACAAACTATCATTTAGAGGAAGCTTGCTTCAAAGTGTCCTTCAGATCATCTCAATATGCCCTCCTCCTCCTCACCACAACTATACCTCTCATACCTGCAAGTCTCAGGGTCCTGTAACCTCCAACCCTAGCACATACCACACACCCTTCATTGTGAGAGTTCAGTTTTATTAAACCAGAGTAAAATGAAATCCCTATTCTCATGAAATAATTATAGTACAAATAATAATTATTACTATTAATGCTGCTTCTCTTCTCATTGCCATTTCTCCAGTCCCAAAATGTGTACGCGGTAACTCGGAGGTTAGTAAATCTCCCTCCCTGACGCCCCACTGCAAGTTCCAGTCACTGCCCTGTGTATCACACAATGCTTTCTCCACAGAGTCTTCATTAGCTTTGAAGTGACTGAGAATTTCAATCACTTCTGCTTCCATCAAATCCTAGAAATAGAGTCTAGTAAACATTTCCATACAACTCTTCAAGGTTATTTTCACTTTATGGTGCCTATTTCATTACTCTGATTTTGAATTCACTGGAGCTGCAATCCACACTAAATTAGCAATTACCATAAAAAATGAAGAGATGTTACTCTTCTCTAACTCATCTGAGCCAGAGTCATTCTGGTGTACTCTGGGCTGATTCGCATTTATTCTTCTTCCTCTAATTTGGGAAGACTCTACATCAAATCTTTTATCTAAATTCAAGTTCTTGTACTTCTCAACTAATTTTTATCATGGCAAATTCATGTGTTTAGATTTCAAAATAACCATTCCTTAAGCATTAAAAAGAACACAAAGAGTCATTTTTACATGTTCATGTAACATTCATATTCTACTAGCATTGAAATAGTGGCAATTTAATGATGGTCTCAGGAACATCTAGAAGGAATCCAGGACCAGGACAGAGGTTAGGCTGAATGACCCATAAAGTCTTTTCCAAAATCAAGGCTTTATGATTCGGGGTGAAGTTGACCATAATGGTATAATAGAACCAAGCAATATAAATCGATTACCTCAAATGTGCATAAGTAATAGAAGATTCTTGAAAGTGTAAGTCCAGTAAAACTGATAGTAAACATGTCCTTGAGCTATTTCTTACTGTATTGTCAAAGGCAATTTCTTAGTGCTGAAATTTGTTTTCCTGAGCTTGCTATAGGACAATGGAATGTATCATTAACAGCTATTTCATATCTGAATATAAAAGGACTTTCAATGGCAATAAGAAAAAAATTCAAAGACTAGGGAATGATTTGAAATATCACATAATATGGGAGACATATTTATACTTTCTTCAGATTAAAAAAAACACGGACAACAAAAAATTGATTGCTATGAACATGGGAGCTGAGTACGGTAACACCAGGGCACCAAAAGCTAAGGATCAGAGGTCTGATTTAATGCTGTGAGAAACACTTGTATACAGACCAGGTACCTTTGTATGCTTTAATTTGGTGTTTAGAAATGCATACATTCAGCTTGGGCAGTTATAAGTTAAAATTATGTGGTTACAATAACATTGGGGGGGAAATCAGTGTTTGATGTATGTGTTAATTATATAGTATAGTTACATAATGAATAATATTCTAATTAAAGTAAAAAATAAATGTACAACCTTCTCATTGGCATATTTTACATACCCAGAATTTTAGAACTGAGATAATGTTGCCAAAAAAAAAATGCATGTAGTTCTTTGGCAAGTGATCTCTACTTGAGTGTTCATTTCCTTTACCCGCATATTAATTTCAACATTTCTTTTTCTTTTTAGGGCGTGATTCTCAGTCACCAGACTCAGGTACAAAAAAAGCTATTCTGAATAACCATTCTATTTGTTGTGAGCTTTTTTTTAACATATTCATAATCACATTGTTAACTTCACAGTAAAGTTCAGTTGCATTTACTGTTATGCATGCTAAATTAAATTACATTTCTAAAGAAAACTTCATATTTATTTTTATTTCAAACAATGTTAAACGTGAATGCAGATATTTTTGTATCCAATTTGTGTCCCCCTAATAAAAGCTTGGAGATCTTACAATGCTCAAAATCAAGAGACACTGAACGGAGATGCTCCATATTCCTCTCTTGCAGCAAAAGGTTTTAGAAGCGTTCGACCAAACCTACAGGAAAAAAGATCACCAACTCAGGTATTCTTGCACACTCCTGTCTACTGTGTTATGTAAAAGCAAGATTGTTAGACCACTGCTCTCATGTCTCTTTTCTAGTAATATGTGCATATTTCGATACATGTTTTTTTAATACATTTTTGCTTTTGTGTCTGTATTGCTTGTCAGACTTGTCTTGATAACATGCAAGACAAGTCTTAAGTTCAAAACAGGTTCTTTGTTTTTCCTGATTCAGCTGATGAAAGCAAGTTAGTTTCTAACATAATGTTTAGGTATCTTCTGATTCTTAGAAAGTTTTCAGTGTATGCTTTACACTTCACAGCTCTGAGGTCAGCAATACATTGTATACTTAATAAATATGAGTGATACAACTGTTTGCTATGTTAACTAAAGGGATTCTATGCTGGGGTTGTTAGCCAAATTGTGCTGAAGCATGAAAAGTGTTATCGATACAATGTAATGAAGTTATATATCTATAATTTATATATATGTATATTCTTCAAAGCCTAAAAAATATGCAAGAGAACATATGTTCACTTTTAACATAATTCCCCAGGATGTAGATTGAGACAAACTTTATAATGTATTCTCTATAAAAACTATCTTCCCCTAGAGGGCAGCTTTTGATAATAAAACAGAACACATTCTAAATGGAATAAAACTGATCAATCTAGCCAACAAAATATATAGCATATAAGAAGGTATGACTTTGCTTTACTCTCTTTAAGGATAGCATTACCACTGGTTTCTTTAATGACTAACTTTGACTTTCTCTCTGTTTTTCCTTCAATGTCATTTCTTTCCCCGATGCTTTTGGCAACACAAGCACCTCTTCCACCACCCAGAAAAGAGAGCTTTGGTAGCTCCTTGATAACCAGTCCCACAAAGGGTGACATTTTAGACCAATTAGTAACTAACACACAAGTCCCCTCCTCTACAGAGTACTTTGCTAATAAAAAACCTCCTCAGGGAACTATGTATTCTAATGAAGATGATGCCAGCCAGACAATCGTATATTCTGAAGAATCTAACACAACTGTGTCGTATACACAGAAAATCACTAATCTGCTCCCACCAGCTTCCAGCACAGGCCCCCCACCCAATGCTGACATGAGTACCCCATTCCTACAAGAGGCCTACACCCAAGATTCTCAAACTCGGAAAATCTCTACAATGAAACTAATCCATAACCAGGACCTAGGAAGCAGCGTCCCCTTTGCGACCCCACAGTTTTCCAAATCTGTTGCCGAACCATCATTTCTCAAAAGGCCTTGCTCACCGCCCCCTAACCCAGTGCCGGAGAAACACACAGCATCTCTTTCCATTCAGATAGCTCCCCCGTCAGGACAGGGTCCTGAAAGCCACAGACAGCCACCTGAGCTTTCTCCAGAGACGACAAAGATACCTCTTCAGCCTGAGAGACAAAAATCTGCAGTTGCTGCGACCTCTCAGTCCTCAGACTGCCGGGTGATACATTACACTTTCCAATCTCTCCTCACAGGTGTCCTGCCGAGACCCTAACCCCTTTGCTCTGGGTGTCTTGTATAACCTACTGCTTTGTCTGTGTCTGACCAGGAAGGGAAAGGAGAAAGAAACCATCTTCCTATCTAGAACCCTATTAATTCACCAATAAATGTCTAGGTTTCTTTTAGCTTAAAAATACAAGTGTACAGATCTTTTATCCATAAATTATGTTCTAAAAGTTTCTTCCTTCTAGGTATTTATTTAAAATCATTAATGGTCAGTTATCACTTAAGACTCTGCAAAACCTTTAGGTCCTGAAAGTACTTCAAGTGTTAAACAACTGAGTTTCATGCCGGACCTTTTAGAACCTAGATTTACTTCATTTACATGTATATAAAATCTCTTAAATATCCACTCGCCTGAATCAGATGCCACACGCCATCAATACACCCAAATCCGTGTGACCGTTTTAGATCACTTGTCACCCAGGTCTTGGGTAGAGACAATAAAGCTGTTCAGACTTCCGGGGAAAGGGTTTTTATCATGAGGTTATGGGCCAGTCTTACATCATGAAGTGCAGGCAGTGCAGCCAGACCTTCGGGAAACCGGAAGGAGGTTAGCCACTCTCTCTTCCTCCATCTCAGATGCCACACGGGTCCTGTCTCCTCCGTGAGCTGACCTCATTCTCATCTCTTTGCTTCTGCTCTCTCATGACCCCAAGCTGCCTGTGCATCTCCACAACATTCTCTGCCTCCAATTCTGTGTCTGTCACCTTGCATCTGGGAGTGCGGGGCACAAAGCCACCTGGCTGGGGCCTTCAGTGTTCTATAATTCAAAGTCCCAGGTGAGAGGCAGCGCCTCACCAGCCAGGTTCATTCCATTCATGCCCCCTCCCGAACACTCAGCAGGGGCCCATGGAAGGGAGTCACCCAGGACCCACGGGGTGGCCAGACCTCGCCTCCGCCCCTCAGAAGGGGCTGTCACAGACGAGGCAGGGTGGGAGGTCATGATTTTTTTTCCACAAAAAAATCTTAAATTGTTTATTTTAAAATTACCATGGAGATTTAAAATCTTAATAATGATAGGAATAATTTTGTAATAATACCCATTATAAGTATCCATCACAAGGCTTCAGCAATTTTTATTATTTTGTCATTTGTTTTCAGCTGGCAACTCCAGTTATCCATCCTGGTAGTAAAGTCAGTATTAGATCCTTAAGTTTGTCGGCATTAAAATGTTGAAATTTTAATGCCTATATTTAATGGGTGAAGAGAAAAAAATAATGAAAATACCACTATGACACCTAATTAAATACAAGTAATTTCTTCTATAAAGATTGATTTTTTTGTATCACTCCTCCTAAGTATTTTCTTAAGTATATTACTGTCAACTGTATTGAAAAGGAGAACAAAACCGGTCAAGTCCCTTTGCTAAATGTTCTAGTCCCTTTTGCTAGATGCACATATTCTGTGTGTTCTTGAGAAATGAGGCCTAGCAGCGCCGCCATCAAAGAGGTCAGAAGGGGGATGTTAAGATCCCAGAACTCAGCCCCACATTAAGCCAACTGGAACCTGAGACAGAAAGAAATACGTGTCCTCCATATATGTGTATGTCTTTATGTGTTGCTCATTTTTTCCTAGAGCATTTCAGTAGTTTAAAAAATACTGAAAAGTTGAAATGTAGGCATATTAAAACTGAACATTCTTTTCAGTTTATATAACTTATTTCTACCAAAACAGAACTTATTATCATTTTACTTCATCTTATATTAGTTAAAAATGGTTTAAGATCATCATTGGTCAAGGAGAAATTATCAAACATGGCTATTCTCTCAACTGAAAATAAGATCAGGCAAACACAGAATTTGAAAACATTACTTTACTATAATATAATTGTTTCCATTAAAAATCCGGGATACAAATTTTTCCTTTTCCTCAGTCTTCAATATGGCTTGTTTGGCACTGGTCATTATTTACATTTCTGAGATTTTGTTCAGTGTGAATTTTTTCAGCACCGACTTTTATTTTTATTTTTTATGATTTCATTACAATAGTATTTCTCTCCCTGAGTTTTGTTCCCTCCATTAAATTTTGCACCTATGATAAATGCCTCCCTCACCTCATCCTCCTCCTTTATAGCTACTGAAATCAACAAAGTTATAACAACAGACTTGTTTTGTTTGCTTCCACTGACTTAATTTTATTTTTAATCTCACCACCTTAAGGAGGGCCCTGCTTTCTCCATTCGACCTCAGCTCCTCTCATTCCCTCCTCTGACTCTTGGCCTGTGTAATCCAGACACATCCCTTGCCCAGGGCAGGCCACTAGAGTTTACAATGCCTGCCTCCAACCCAAAATACATTTCCACTCACCCCCCTGAGTCCCCTGGCCCCCTCAGTCCTCAAGGGATTCCACCTAAATTTAGTGACCCCTTTCACCCACATGTGCTCCTTAGCACTCTGGATTGAATTCATCTGGACCACAAGGTTCAGTGCTGTTCTGAATAACCAGGTGCTCTTTCTTAGAACATTCGCACATCGAGAATTAAGCATGGCCCCTTTCCTTGGCAGAGAAGGGACAGCAGGAAGCTGGTGTTTCCAGCCCTTCCCTCCCTTACAGCTCGGCAGTGAAAAGGACCTTAAACCTGCCAAAAGCTGGTGATGTTTGGCTTATATTCAAACACCGTGACCTTACGTGGTCTTGAAAAGACAGAGATCCAGACAATTGGGATGACTTTGTGCAGTCTTTTATCTGCTAACAATTCAAAAGGGAAGGCACACACGCACACACACATGCACACGCGCGCGCACACACACAAAAAAAACAACCTGTTCTTCTTTCAAATTTATTTTTGCTACTTCAAGCTAGTCCAGACTGAGAAAATATTTCCTTCTTCCCCTTTCACACTTCTCTCTTTCCTCCTACTCATCTGGCATTCTCCTCAGGGAAATACACATACTGTGGTTCTCTCTCCCCCTGTGTCTAAGAGGGTATTTCTGTAACGTGCACTTCAGGGTTGTATGAAAGGGGCCCCAAATAATCTCAGAGGTAATTGACATCTTTATCTCAAAATAGTTCAAAGCTTTTGTGTGGGCAACAAATAGACTTGAACTTTTGAGTTTTATCTAAAGAAGTTTAAGTGTGGTATGATTCACCTGGAAGGATTTCATCGGTTACACACACAGACACATACACACACACACTAAAAAAACTCAACATTATGAGCATATCAGGTGGTGGTGAGAGAAATTCAAAAAATGCAATAGTTCTGTTTTCTTTAGACAGTGTCTCTTTGGAATAACAAATAACTGGACACAGACCGTTCCTGGACACAAGGCTGTACAAACTGATCATATGACTCATAACAATGATGGTTTTAAGTAGACTATGCCTTAGCTTTTGATTTGTTTCTAGTTCAAAGCATATGGGCAAGTCAATCCTATGAAAATTACAATCATTAGATTTTTCCCTTTTACTTTTAAAGGAAAAACTCCTTTGAGAAGATAACTCAAGTCCTTTTGCATGATTTCTATTTAACAGAATTTTCACTTAGCAGAAGCAAAAATAAAAAGATTCATGTTCTACGAAAACCTCTTCAGTGAAACTGCATTATTAGCAGACATTCCACGGACACTGTCCTGCCCAAGACTGCCCTATGCATTCAGACCTGTAGCAAAATTCTAACCTATTAACTTGCAATTATTACGGCTCCATGCTATTATCACTTTACTTGTAATAAAATCTGCAATTATTATAAAAACTTGCTAATAACAAAGATACAGTCTATAAAAATAGTTTAAGTTCTAGAGATTTTTGAAACTGTGTACAGTAAAAAATGTATCACATTAATAAGGAGTATGTTCAAACAACAACAAAATCTTATTAAATAAAAATAGAATAAGGAAATCTGACTTTTATACAGAGTTAGAGTTTCTTAACCTGTTAGATTAAGGACACGCTTTGAGTATCTGTGAACCCCAAAAGCTCATACAGAATTTTGTGTATACCTACATGAACTTGTGCATTTTTCCTAACGGAAGAATAGTTTTCTTCAGACTTTTAGGGTATCTATCACTGAGAGAGACCTTTTATATGATGAATTTCTTTTAAAGTATTCAACTAAAAGTCTGAGGGAAAAAATTAATTATGACTTTTCATAAGATCAACAGCCTGCTTGATATCAACTGTTATGCAAATCTGATGGCTGGCCAAGAACACCAAAGGGTACCACCTTACTCTCTACGAGGCAAGCTTTCTAAGCTGCTCCAGTTCTCTTTGATTCACTCTCCATCCTTGCATTAATATCCTGCAGGACTCTTGGTTATCCATCTCGCCACTGGCACCACACCAAACACTAAAACTCCCTCTGTTCTGAAGGTGCAGGGTTTCATTCACTCGTGTTGAGGTTGATGCTTATCATCACATTAGACATTTGGGCACAGGCAGCAGCATGGCTAGAATCGACAGCGGCAAGCCTTTAACGGGCCAGCACCTCTCTCCCTCCTGCAGATGCCCCTCCACCACGTGGAGCCTCTTGGGTTATACAGCCCGGGAGGAATGGAACCTTTTCTTTCTCCTTCAGTTTCTTTCTCCTTTACCTATCATTTGGCAGGTAAACGAATAGTAGTTCTAACCAGCTAGGGGATATTCTAATCATCATCAGTGACTGGATTTCTCTTTCACTTCATTGGCACACAAAGGTACCACTATTTGCATGCTTAGGATATTTTTAAGTTTAATTCTTTTAGTACATTATGGTGAAATCAAGAAAGAGATTCAGTGAGTGGGAACAAAACAAAATTCCCTGTCCATTTAGTTGTTCTTGGTTTGAGCAGTCTTTATATCTATCTATAAGTCATTTTTTTAAATGGGAGGCAAACAGATTTTTATTTTTGGTATATTTTGGGGGGTGTAGGTATGCTACAAAGACTTTCTAGTGAAAGAAAAACAAATTCTGCTGACCAACAGACAACCTGACGTCATTTTACTGTTGGAAGTACAAAACCTAAAACTTCCGAGGGGGAAAAAAACCCTTTATGCCAACACTCTCAAGCCCCCACCCAAAGTGACAGTGCAGTGCTGTGTGAAACCCGGTCTTACCTCAAGAGAAACCCACACACTTACTGGATTCCCTTTCTCTGTGTTTCGTGCTTTTTCCATCCTGTGTGGTAGGCACCTAACTCTCTGAATGTGTTTCCTTAAAGTGCTTACAAACAAAACTGACAATTTGCCTTCTCTGCCACATGACCAAAAGATGTTTTACTCATTGGGTAATTTATATCTCCTCTTATTATTTCTTCCTCAAACTCAGCTTGGAAACCAGAACTTAACTGCCAGTGTGCTGGAGGTAAATGCTTCACAGACATGCAGATACATCATACCACGAGCCTCTTCTTCATGCCCCCAGCTGTGGTACCTTTTAACCAAAACTCTTTCACGAAACCAAGACTCCAGGCCCGCATCTCTTAACCTGCCACCACCTGCTGGGCCATCACACCTGCACGGAGCTCTGCTTACAGCAGCCCTGCCTTTGCTCCTGACCTCCTTCTGCACGCAGCATCCCAGGCTCTGTCACTGCAGACCTCTCTCACTCCCCTAGCCACCCCTAAGGAACTGAGGACAGCTGACACTAACATCACTGCCACTCGGAGACACCTTCCCAGCCTTGGGTCAGAGGTCTGATGTGACAGACAGCAACCCCTGAGTGGCCCTGGCTGCCATGCATGGCATTATTCTTCCTCTCTTTGATTCTACCATTTTTTAAACAGATCGCCAAAGGCCAACAGGACTGATTGCTTGCCAGCCATCTCATTTTGCTGCTGAGCATTTTTATTCACATAGGTGTGGATTATTATATTAGTAAACCCATTCTACATCATCGGCCTGGGGAATCAATGACAGTCATCCTCATAAACCTACTTTGGGCTGAAAAAGTCTAATTCTCTTCATTCAGTTTAGAGTTGCTTCTTTTCACACTGGGTTGCTCTAGCTAATGAGCTGAACAGTGATTGACCTTAGTAAGAAGTTATCTCGGAAATTTAGATAAGTACACATATGATATTATCATGATTAGATTGTAGAAAAAAAAATTTTACCTCAATATTAAATCCTAGTAGATAACAGCCTAACTCAGGGAGCCATGGGAAATCACCCTGTGTGAGTAGTCTGTGTGTCCTTCTTTCTCCCACACACAATTACCAACTACAACACGCTGATTCTCCCTGCCCCACCCCCCACCCCACCACTCCATCTACCACTTACATCTTTTCAACCATCTGTCTTACAGGACTGAATGATGCAAACAGCCTTAACCTACACTGCAGACATTGAACCCCATAATTCTTAAAAATATTTTTCCTAAGCCATTTCAGTATAGAAATTTATGAATACATTTATTGTTTTATAAACCAATAATTTCTCTTCCAGTTAAAGTGATATATATTTCCCATGTATATTATTTGCATATATCTATATGACAAGCAGTCTCTAATAGAAGATTTATGAATGGTTAAAATGCTTCACAATTTTACAGCACAGATTTTCAATTGCATCTAATGTATAGATAATGGCTTTAATTTGAAAGGCATATAAATTTATAAGGGCCAAAAAAATGGGAGTTTTTCCTAAAAAACTGATTTTATAATGAAGTTTTAAATAAGCATTGTCATGGACAAAATAGTATTTAAAGCAACTTTACCAAGTTCAATAATGTAGTAACATGATGATTTTAATAAGGATTTTCCTGTTTTTAATAATAATTATGATACATTATAATAACAGCATTCAAATTATATTTATGAAGACCAACCAATCTTGATTTGAGCAAGGAGGAAAAAAATTCTCAAATAATTCACCGAAGGTAAATAAGAGCTCCACAGTTTTGGGGTACACCAGAGCCCCCCACTTATTTGAATGCCCAGTGCTCTTCGAGTGGAAGACCCTCAGACACAGGCGCTTGTGCTCTGAGACTGATCTCCACAACCGCTTAGAGGAGCACTTGATCAATAAGCACAGTCATTGTAGTGAAATGTTTACTGCCTTTTGGCCAGATGTCGTATGGCTGTAAAGTAAAGAAACTAGGTTTATTCTAGGTCATTTGAAAACATCTGTTTTAAAGTAAAAAAAAAAAAATCAGGGAAATAAGCAATGAATCATTCATCTATGAGTCAGGCCTGTGCAATAGAAATTGATTTTGTATTAAAATGAGTAGAAAAAGTTCACGAATTCTGTTTCTTTACCTATGTGCATATGTGTGTTTGCGCGGACTCAGCCCGGAAGCCATTTTAACTAAATGCTCCTACTAACGTTTTGTCTCATTCACAAGCGTTCTGTAATCACCACAGTGCTCTGTGCTGTGCTGTGGGCCGAGAGGCATGTTTCACAGTGCTGAGCTCCACCTCTGTGAACTAAGCCGATTCAATGCAATTAGAATATGTATTACTGAATATCTACTATGTTATTAGCACCAGGATGCATGTAACTTTACGTGTGTGTGTGTGCGTGTATGGCCATCTCCAACATGAAGTTTGAAATACCACCTTTGGGCATATAAAATAAATATAAAGCAATCAAAACAATAAATTATTAAGAAACAAGAGGCAGATTAAGTGCTAAATGAGATTGGAGGAGGGAGAAGCCAGAGGTTTTGATGCTTTCCCAGGTATTTGATTCTTCTAGAACAGATTGACTTATGATACATAAATCCAAACAATCGTGTGCCTTATATTAATAGTCACCTTGCCCTGGAAGCGTTAATTCAATAGAAGATCGCTGACTTAGTCTGAGAACCAATCCCTTTCCTCCTGTCAAAGATCATCCACTTCAAGTCTCACAGGCAGAGCGGTGCGACAGTGTTCTGACTGCTTAACTCATGGCTGCAGCGTGAACTTGCCCTCCAGGTTTACTTTATAATGACTCCTGCTGATACCTTCAGCATCTCTGTTGGCCAAGTGGCCTGCCCACCAGCCAACTGCTTCCTAATCGCCTCCTGTGCCCTCTGCCATATAAGAGAGTGATTTTCCGAAGTAAAGGAAGATGGAGAAGACACTGAAAATATGCACCCTGCCCCTCTAGGCATCAGTTTTCAAAGGAAATAAAAACTTGACAGCTGATGACTGTCATTTGGAGGAGGTCTTTTATTGTCATCTGAAGGGATGATGTTTACAGGGGACCATGCCTTAACGGGTGTCTCTGCACTTTTCTCAGAGCCAGATAACAGTGAATGGAAGCTCCGGAGGTGCCGTGAGTCCGATGAGTTACTATCAAAGGCCATTCTCACCCTCAGCCTACTCTCTGCCGGGCTCACTCAATTCCAGCATTATCATGCCGCATGGCCGGTCACTTGGTAAGTCATTTGATAGCCGTGATTTTCAGGACAGTTTCAAAATAGCAAGTACAAACCACATGAGGAAAACAGAAAGCACCCAAGTGATTTTTAAAAAGGAGGCAGAAGCCTTCAACACTTCACTGTTTCATGCCTGTGTTGTGGAGGCAGGGAGTGGAATTAGGGACTGTGCGAATTCAACATCGGAAGAAACAGGCACCCAGCTAGTCCAAGGCAGTGAGACTGCTTCCATATCCGACTCTGGAGAAGGCCATTTGGCATTTGGGGGGCATGTTCACATGGTCAATACCACCCATGTTCGAGGCACCCTGCTCTCTCGTGGAAAACTTTCATAGTAGAAAATTCCTTAGGTGTATGTAAAGAAGAATCGGTTAACAGTTAACACAGTCTAACAGGGTGGACAGGCTGCCACAAGGCTGTAAACTGTGCTAACTGGAGCTGGAAGACCATCAGTCAGGGATGTGAGGTTTTAAGTGATGATTCCAAAATTTCAAAGAGACATAGTTCTTAATCTTTGGGCAATTAAGAATTCGATGAAAGATGTAGCTTTCTTCCAGAAACAGAATGAACACTTGAACATTGATAAAAACTTTTCCAGCATTTAATTTCACAGGGCTCATGAACTCCTTTGAAGCTTCCCTGTAAAGAAACTGTGCTATATAATAATCAAAACATTTTTATATGGCAAAAGGTACTAGAACAGTATCATAATCTTTCTTAGTTTTTAAAAATGTAAAACATTAACCCATAACATTTAAAAAAAAAAAAACAGACTGAATCAAACCATCATACAAAGTTAAGCTGACAAAGGTGCCCCCATGCGGTTAACCAAGGGTTCACCAGCGGCAGGAAGCAGAGGAGAAGGCCACAGAGTATGGGATCCCAGCACAGCTCCCGGAAAAGTGGGAGGGGACCCATCCTCTGGCCTTGCACCAACCGCAGACAAAAAGGAGCTGGAGCACAGGGCCTGAACTCCCATTTCCTCATTGCCGGCAGGCAGCATCCTCCCTTCCCCAACACGGGCTGTGTGCTGAAAGAAGTGCTGCTGTCAGTTCACCCGGGGACAGTCAGCGTGTGCGCGGTGGGACTCAGCCTCGTGCCTGCAAAACCTCTGCACGATTTACACGTAGCCGTGAGACTAGTTAAAGGAAAGTGTCAATATATAGTTGCACCTTTTCTAATGCTGTTAGAGGCCTGTTCAGTGCACACCTCCATGTTAACCACAAGCGGCTGAAGTGGAAGGTCAGAGAGTTAAAAGAGAGAGTGATGGAAACACAGACTATGTTGCATTTGGCATAACTAGGCAAGAGGCTCCGTCCATCTGTGATCCCCCGGGCATCACATACATTTCGTGTCCCCGCAGACTCCACAGAGGCGTACCCCCAGCACGCGCAGTCTCTGGATGGCACCCTAGGCAGCTCCATACCGCTGTACAGGTCCTCCGAGGAAGAGAAGAGGGTGACTGTCATCAAGGCGCCTCATTACCCCGGGATTGGGCCGGTGGATGAATCTGGAATCCCCACAGCGATTAGAACGGTAGGACACGACAGCGTGCACCCCGGGCCACCAGGACTGGCTGGTGGGCATCCCTCTGGGCTCAGCTAACAAGGATTGTCCTCGGTGCTATCTGACGTCTCAGGACCATAACATGTGGCAGAGACAGAGGGCTGTCTATGGGAGATCATCACACAATCTGTTTTTCCATCTTAATTAAAAATCGTGAAAATTGTGATTTTGTGAAACAACACAAGTATGTTCTGTTTTACTTTTACCAAGGCATGCTACGGCAATAGAGAGAAAAGACCAGGAAGTAGGAAATGGGAGTTGGGGGTGGGGAGCTACATCGGACTCCCTGGGCATTGCAAATAACCCAGGGGATTTTTGTTAGGAGACCAGGAGCTGTGATCAGGGAGCCAAGAGGTGAGGGGAGTGGAGTAAAGGGAGTTAAAGTCATGGACAGAAAAAAACAAACAGAAACACACAGCTTAGTGTCCGTCTTCGGCTGTGCCTGCTGAGAGCTCTCGAGGATGCTAAGTGAAAGTGTGCAGATTTTTTTTCTAGTCTTTAAACTCTGCCAAAGCCTTGCTCAGAGTGTCGGGGCAGCCCCTTCTGGCAACGCTCAGCAGCCGCAGAGGCAGCTATTGAGAGCTGGGGCAGGCAGCTGCTCGCTGAGCAGTACACTACAAGACAAGGTCTGTGCTAGCAGCGACAAGGAGGCCTTGGGAGCCAGGATGAGAGCAGCAGCACCTTTGCAGGTGATGTTGGGGGGTGGCTGGAGAAGGGAGCTCAGGCGGCCTACACTTATCCACAACTCCCTGGTACCTGGCTGGGATGTTGCCAAGGGCTGCTTCCCTGGAAGGCAAACCTGGGGGGGCCACAGGCAACAGTGGATAGAGGGAAAGAATGGGAAAGAGATCAGGGAAAAAGCAGTGGTCCGATTGAAGAAACACTCAAGCTGCCCTCAAGGCCAAGTGTGAGGATTTTTTTTTTTTTTTTACTTTGCATGTATTATATGGGGGATTACGTGTTCTATATACAGAGAGAAGAGTTAAAAATTAACTATTTCAGGCTTCTGTAGGACAGTTGAAAGCCAAAAAGTAAATCTGTATCAAAGTTCCTGTGGGTTTCATATTCATTAGATTCTAAGAACATTGATTGTGACTAATTATAAAGTCCTAAGAATCTGTGCTGGAACTGATGATTGTCATATTTAAGGGACAGAAAAAGTTCAGGGGTCCTGACTAACATTCTTAATCTTATGATGATGACATGTTTCTGGCGATGGTGTTGGGTTGTTTGTTTCCCTTTTAAGATTTCTGATGCAAAATGGTTACATTTAATTTTTTTTCCCTAATAACGTGTCAGACAGGTATGGTATCAGGTATGGTGTCATTGATTTTGTTTAATTGATCCTTGAGGCACATTATACACACAAATTAGGAACTCCCTGATTCTATGTAGTTACAGATTCTATCTGAAGAAATTTTATCTGAGACCTCTGGGTATGTTTCTAAATCAACAGATGAAATGTAAAAGTGACAAAGCTGGGCCTTTTTTTAAAAAATCTACAAGACATAATTTTCTTAAGTAGCAAGGCCTTATTTGTTAGTTTTTAAAAGGAAAAAAACTAGCAAATGAGATGTTGTAGATAGTGGAAATCAGATAATATTAAAGTTTTATATTGTTTATCTACTGCCAAATCAAAAGCGAATTTAGATGTGCATAAGTAAACACTTAATGCTACTTTCCCTTCTTTAAAATAGAAAATAAAACACAATATTTATGCACAGCTGTGCTTCCATTTGGACTTGGAAAACTTGACAAAGAAGATGTAGGTCTGTGAAGACTCATTTACACTTCCTATTTTTCAGCCTTGCTGAGCACATCCCCAAGTATAGCCGTGTTTATGAAAGTCGAGTCAGGCCATCTCTGAGCCACCACAGGCCAAGAATCTCCTGGGCTGTTTTTCTTTCTCACCTCTGTAGAAAGTACGGATTATCAGACTCAGATTGCTCCCATGGACTTTCTACCCAGTTGTACACCAAAGGCAGTCCTGTCTCAATGGACTGCACTAGAGTCTCATTCCAGACAACCAGCATATACCGAGGAAATGCAATTTTGTAAAGTAACCCAGAAACTCTAGAAAGCCAAGAGCCAACAAATGTACCTTTGAGTTATTTGAACGAAGGGAACACCAGCTCCCCTCAGTGCCCTCTCTCACGTGACCTGAGCTGTCTGTGTTAGCCTTTCACTGCCATTCTTAACAACAACAACAAAAACCACTAGGGTTCAGATCCCACGAGATTGTCTAATTATGGCCAGCTAGTTAGGTGAAATACAAGACTCTTTTCTTCTAGTTCAAACACAACAAGGTTTGAGCATTTTCAAAGCTGGGAAGGAGCAAAAAATAGAATAGAATAACTTTATACTGATATGTAGAAAATATGTGCATTTCCCCTTTTTGGAAATCGCTGCATGGTAAATTACTGTGGAGTTCTGATGTTCTGTAAACTGTAGGAATATAAAAATCCAGGTATGTTCAGCCAAGGTTATAGAAAACAACTGAGTAGCGAATTCCTAGTAGTTAGCATCTGTGCAAGATAATTTCTGAAGGGCACATACAAAAGTAAACATCTTCAAATTTGAGTAGACTTCTGTTTACTTAATCCCAGTATTAGCCATAACAGTCTCCACATTGGCATGTATAAAAGGAACTCTAAATGCGCAGGGGACTCCTTTTAGAATGGGACACAGAGTTTTTGTAACCTTTTTACCAGTTTCATGTTCCCCTTTGCCAACTGACGGGGCATTTCTGGCATCTCTGTGCTCACCATATAAAGCGAGCAGATGGCAGGACTGAGATCCTGCCCAGTACGCGCCCTCCAGCAAAGGAAGAAAAAACGCCTGTCTGGCAGGACACATTGCCATATACAGGGATGTGACTTACTCATTAGGCGTCCTCTTTGCCTTTGGTTGTGTCCAGGTATGGTTGGAAGACGTTTCTGCTCAAGGCTGTGTCTCATTTTCTGCTGCTGAACACTGTAAAGGAAATAAAGCTTAATGAAAGAGAAATCTGTCTTTTATGAAAATAAATGTCCCTTAAAGATACTTGATCAGCAAATAATAGCCAGACTCCTGTGTTACTGCTGTACCCTGTCTCACCAGGTCCCACCATTCGAATATAGGGTCAGTCAACAATCCCTTCAATTTTTCTGTTGTAGAAATAGCCTAGAATAAGTGAAGAGGTAATTCACAACAAAGTAGCCGTTAATGTTCATCTATATTTGTGGTCAGTACCAGAATCATAGATTCCTAGACCCCAAAGCAGTTAGAGATAGCACAAAACCTTCAGTGTCTAGGTGAAAAGTGTAATGATCACATTTCTAAGAGAAAAATTAGGATAGAAAATGGCAACCAAAGCTCGGCCTAACAAATATGAGAATATTTTTGTGGCACTCCTAACAGAATATTTTGCATCAAGAGAATTATCTTGGAAAATTTGGTATATTTAGTTGCTGTACACAAAATAGTTGAGCTTCTTGCCCTTGCAGCTCTAGAAATGTTGAGATAAAGATCTTGCCAAGAAAAGTCTTCAATTATGATCATAAAGGTGTCTCTCTGCTTTCACAGGTACACAGTATGGTAGACAACTTCCTTCCAATAACCTGGATTCATTCATTATTTTATTCCATAAATATTTGATATTCCCTGTGGTTGTTATTTATTGGCCATTTCTTATATTGTAGGCATTGTCCTAGTCTTTTTTGTGTATATCAACTCATTCAGTTTCCATAACAACTCCATGATGTGGAACTGTTACCTGACGTGAGGTAGAAAAGGTTACATAAGTTATCCAAGTTCATATTGCTAGGAAACAGTAATGAAGGGAGCTGAGATTTGAATCTAGGTTGATCTGACATTAATTTTGTCTTCCCACTACAGCCCACGGTTTCTATCATGTCAAAGCCTGGGTGTCATTTGGAGAAGCTTCTGCTCTCAAGGAATTGATAATTTAGTAAAGCAACTGGTGTACATGTTTTATTGCCAGATGAAACATTTTTTGAAGCAATATCTACATTTTTAGTTTTGCTCACAGACTCTGGGTTGTGTCACTGCTTTGGTGTTTTCGTAACTTAGACTAGAAAACACCAGTATTTTATTTCTCTGAGTCTAAGTTGACATAAACTCAGTTTGAGTCAAAAATAATGTCATAAACACAATACTCACTAAAAACATTTTAAGGAGAATCATAATTATCACCAAAAGGAGTGAAGCACACTATTATAACACTATAACTTTTATCCAGTGAATTATATATAAATATGTTCATTCAAATATTAACTGTCTAGTGCTGGGCAAATTATGATTTGGAAAAAATAAAGTCATAGCATATATAATGTTCCAATTCAGCCTTAATGAAAAAACGGGGTAATATATGTACACACCGCATGCATAATGGGACAAATGACTGGTATTGCCATCATGAAATAGACTTTTTATCATAGAGCAAAAATTTGCTATTTAAAAAGATGAAATACAGGAACAAGTATAAAGGACATAAGGATAATAACAAAGGGGGGTGGAAATTACCCCCTCAAGGGAGGTGGGGAGGGCTGGGCGTGGGCTGGGATGGGATGGGGGGAAAAGGCAGAAAACTGTACTTGAACAAAAATTAAAATGAAAATAATGAATAAATAAATACAAAAAGACCAGCATTCAGGAGCTACATCTGTTCAGAAGCAGTTTTGTAACTGTGACACTCTCTCTCACAGACAGTTGACAGACCAAAGGACTGGTACAAGACGATGTTTAAGCAGATCCACATGGTGCACAAGCCGGGTGCGTACGTCACTGCGCTCTGATCGGGTCCCTGTGGGTTGAAGGACGTGTATGTATCCTCCCCTTCCATATAGTGTAGCACCACCCAAAATGCCAAGACCCTAGCAAACTGCCTTCCTCCCACTCCTTCTTTCCAACACTGCTCTTTATATCACCCCTCAAATCACAGACCCCTGCACTCCTTCCTCACCCCTGATCTGCCAAGAAGCCCCTTACGAGGGGACCCTGAAGAAGTGCCAGGTGCTCTGGTGTCTTCGATTCATCCTCCCTTTCCCACAGTCTGAACCAGCATGGCGCACTGCTGCTTACACACTCAGTATTCCTCTGTCCACCGCATCTGCTCCTCATCCAGAGAGCAAGCATAGGACGGTCTCACGGAGTTGACAGAGACAGTTAAAGCACTTGCTAAAGGGAAGTCATGACCCAAAAGAGAAGGCTCCTTGGGGAAGGGAGGTAAAGGGACTGGCCTTGGACGCTGTGAAGAGGGCCACAGAGCAAACACGGCACAGACAAGTCAGGTCAAACTGCAAAAGCCCCGCAACAAAACAATACATGGGTTTCCTAACAAACTTCTGTTGTGTCTCTGAAGTTCTGCTGTCTTCTTATGATATGGTGACGGAATCTGTATCACCGTAATATTTATGTTTCATTTTTTAGATGATGACACAGACATGTATAATACTCCTTATACCTATAATGCAGGTAGGACGGGTTTGCTTGCTCACAATGCATATCCCATGCCCTGCCATGCGTGGGAGAACTTCACCATCACTTTTTCACCACTCTGAGTGCATGTCTTCTGTTTCCACAATGAGGAGGATGCTTTTCCCCTCCCCTTTTTCCTCAGAGCATGCATAACAAAAGGATTGATCTTTTCTCCTGGAAATGAGAACTAATATGCTTTTATCTCATTCATTGCCACTGTCGGTTTATTCTCAGCTTCAGAATCTTTAACCCAAGTGTGAAGGCCAGCCTGAAAGAACACACTGTACCGGGTACAAAATGAGATAAAGATCTCCTTTTATCAGCAGAGAGGGTGATTACCATTGCGTAAGATCTTTCAGACACACTCCACAAAAGACAAGTCCAGCACAGTATTCTGTGACCTTGTCCATGCTTTTGCTCCAGAATGCAACCATTCATTGAAGGAGTTTTGAAAATCCCACTTTGCTGGCCACTGTTCTGACTCAGAGTTGCCAATGGTCATAATGGACCGACTGCAATTCCAGGCATTTCTACTTGTATCGCAGTGTCTTGGTATCTTGGGAAGTGGTTGCAGGCTAAAGTGAGGGAACCCCTTAAAAATGTTTCTCGTCATCCCTTACTCCTAAATGTCACATCAGAGGATCCCACCCAGGGCTCCTGCCCCTGCTCAGCCTCAGGCTCTGGACCGCTGTGTAGTATCTGCTTTTTCTTCCTCTGGAGCAGGCTCGGTGGGTCGGTCTCCCCTCTCCTTACACAGTGGCAGCCTCACCTGGGGTCCCCTTTCTGGCCTAGCTTAGAACTGCATGAGGGTCACCCCTCTTGGACACCTGAAGCCCAGCACACAGGCCCCTGACCACTTAGGGATCCAACTAGTGTTCTCCAAAGACAGACAGAGGTAAAGCAAACAAAACAGAATAACCACCACCAAAATGAACAGAACAAGCTTAGAAGTGACTAGACTCTGGTTTTCTGCCCCCAGTATTCCACATACTGGGGCCCTACTGAGATGTTTCCTCAATTTGTATTCCTGGCCACAGGTACTCCAAACTCAGCTTGTTAAAAACAAAATTCAACTGAGTAAATTTTAAAGATCTCATTGGCTTTGGTCAATGATTCGTGACTCGGGTTCGGGCAGCATCCCACCTGGCAGATAGAGAGGAGCTTCAAGGAGCTGCACAAAATGAAAGACTTTACAGGCAGAAGGGGGCGGGACACGGAAATTCTACTAGGTGAAAAGGATTGGCTACTGAGGCGACTCTCCCTTAGGGGACGGCAGGAGCCTGTCAGGCAGATGACCTGACTAGTACTGGCCAGGTGACTCCTCCTGGACTGGTTGAAGATTCCATTTCTGAGCGAGGCCTAAACCGTAATTAAGTCTGGTTTGGTAAGGTGCACTGTGCCTCAGCAACTCCATCAGGGGCCTGTGGCCTTGCTTTTACCAAGCCCAACAGCTGAAGCTGGCCTGCAGAGTCCAGGCAAAACAATAAGCGCAGACATCCTGTCTTTCTCCCTGTCATGGCAATTGTCCTGGGACTTCAGGAGAAGAAGATAAGTGAAAACAGACTTAGCTCAAAAGACTGAGGTTGCGGGAAATTCGGAATGTTAGTCATTGTTTTTAATATCGATGTTTGGTATCCATTAGTAATTAGTAAATCAAATACTTATATATAAGCTCCCAGAGCTCTTTAGAGAGAGTTTTACCATTTAATCAGTAGGCAAAGCAGCTACAACCTGTCTCTCCCCTTCCTTCTAACCCTTCCTCCCACCGTTGTCTGTCTGACTTGCTCTTTCTGCCTCTTTTTTGTTTCTATGCCATCTCTGCTACCCTCTTCAGAGCTCACTCTAGTGCCTTAGGTTCTGTAGTATGTTCTCTGACCAATCCACTGTCTTCCAAAATCCTTTAATCCTTAATGTGTATTTTCTCCATTTGGCCTTTATCGTATTGCCAACTATTTTCAATCATAGTTCTATTTGTGTCTCATTTCCCACATGCGCTATGAGCTTATTAAGGGATTCTGTTTCCTAAAGCCTTGCACAGCACATACATAACTTGCTCAGTATTTTGTTTGATTGCAATTAATATGTCCATTATCATATGTAAATCAGTATTTTTAAAGTAACAGAAGATATCTGGAAATGATTCTGTTAAGTATTTTTAATCTTCCTCTGAAATCTTAACTATGTCATTAGTTTATGTTATCCAGGAAAAAACTTGCTGAATAACTGTAAGTTATTCCTAGTACTAGTCTTAATTACTACTAATTCTAAAATAATTGACAAAGATTTACTGTAATCAATGCTTGTATACAGAATACAGTAATAACAAATTAATATATTAATAAAGATCAATAAATTACTATTAATATATTAATAAAGATCATACTGCCCAATGCATGCATTGTGAATATGCTTACTGATTATTAATTTTAGCAAAATCATTGGCTGTTTTATGAGTTACAAACAATTTAATGCACTTTTAAAAGGTCATTTGCTCCTGTTTTGTTCTGTTGTGTCGTGTTTCACGATAGGCCTGTACAACTCGCCCTACAGTGCTCAGTCACACCCGGCTGCGAAGACCCAGACCTATAGGCCCCTCTCCAAAAGCCACTCGGACAACGGCACCGATGTCCTGAAGGACGCGGCTGCCCCCACCCCGCCCCCACCTGTTCCTCCTCCAGTCCCACCACTTCGACCAAGAGATCGATCTTCAACAGAAAAGTAAGTGATTTCCTCCCAAAGTGGCCTTAGAACAGTATAAAGAAAGAGGTACATGGTCTTCAATAGAAGAATTGGTGGAGATACTATGTGTATAATCTTATTAGTCATTACAGGTGCCATGTATTGAGATTATATAGTAAACCCTTTCCTCTATTGAGATTATATTGAGATTAGATAGCAAGCTGGGTTCGTAGGATTGTAGTGACCTAAGTTAGACCTAATGTAACATGGACACAATCTCTGCTTTTTAATCAATAAATGTGTCCAAGAAGACAAATAAATAGAAATCATTGACACACTCCCTTTGGCATAGCAGGTCAGAGATTATGTAGTTAATTTTCCATTTCCTCAGGTTTGAAATGTTAGGCCTATTAATAAGTTCAAATGCCCCTCTGATACACAAAAATATCTTTTTGAAAGCAGGAAGGTTATTCATAAGTTATAATAAGGCATTAGTTAATAAGTGTCTACCTGTGACTCATTTCCATCAGTGTTTAGAAATGATAGTAATTTTCATTTTCCCACTGAAATATTTTTGTAGAAACTATTCTCACAAAAATAAACACACTTGTATTGTGCCACTTAAAAATTATGATGACTGGCAATCCTACTTATAGGTAACCTTTACTGAGAGTTTGCTATGAGCCAAGCACTAGGTGAAGTATTTTTCCTCTATTACATCATTTAATTCTGAGAACAACCCAATGAGATGTGTTTTATTTTAAACCCATGAAAATGGACAAGCACTAGGTGAAGCATTTTTCCTCTATTGTATCATTTAATTCTGAGAACAACCCAATGAGATGTGTTTTATTTTAAACCCATGAAAATGGACACAAAGTATATCTGAGAAGATTCTCATTTTAATACCAATCTTATCATGGTGAAGTATATGTTTACAACTGTGATGTCTTAAATTTGACATCTTTGTCAAATTTGGCTAGAAATAATTGTCTAGACATAAATGGTGTATCTGCCATAAAAAAGAACCAAAATTAACTCAAATTTAAATGTATCATTTGCTCTATGTGTTTCATAAAAATAAATCTCTTGTTGATAAATACGCTAACCTCTTAACAATTTCTAGGTGCCTTTCATATACATTATCTTGTATAATGCTCCAAACACCTCTTCTCAACATTACTCATCAATATACTAGAAAGCCAGTCCTGGTCCCTAATTCTTTGGTTGCCTAGGGCACTTCTATTTCCAACTCACCATGGAGTCAAATTCCACCCCATTCCATGGGTCAGAATTGCCCCCAACTCTAGTCAGAAAATCCTGCTTTCTCAAAAGTGACCCCCACCTCAGGAAGCTTTCTTTAGCCCCAGAAAGCTACCTCAAAAGCTCTACTTTTGGAGTCCTTCTGTGACCACTTCTTGAAGGATATTAGTTCAGGAGAAAGCTGGTTCCAAGGTTTCCTGTGACTCTTGTTCTTCAAAAGCAGCACCAGTGGAGGATCGCCCATCCCCACGGTTTGCTCCTATGGATGGGAACCCAAGTGATACTTCAGTACTTTTCACACACTATGATGCCATTTGTGAGATAAACAAGATCAAACATAGCATATGCACGACTCCTTGTCACTTTGAATCAAGGATGCCAGGTCAGAGTGGCAGGATAAACTCATGTAACTTCATGGAGCATAACCGCCACTTACCCTAAACACAGACATACACAGCTGCCTTTCTGTGGGACCCAAGGGTTTACGAAGCAGATCACAGGCTATATACTCACAAATCCCCTGTGTGAGTGTTTGAACCAAAGGGAAAAAAATTATTGTATGAAAAAAAGAGGAAAACATAATATGAAATAAATGTCTTTCATCAACTCTCTTATGTCAAATGTGGTATTTTATCAGATCAGCTTTTCAACCTGTGAAACTGTTTTTGTTTAATCTATACTAAAATTAACTTTGAAAACAGTGAGTAGTTATACACAACTGTTTAAACATAGAGAATTATTTTCACGAGTAATTTGCTGGTTATTTCCAGACATGACTGGGACCCTCCAGACAGAAAAGTTGACACAAGAAAATTTCGCTCTGAGCCAAGAAGTATTTTTGAATATGAACCCGGGAAATCATCAATTCTGCAGCACGAAAGACCAGTAAGCACTTGTCACTAAACAGAATGCCAGTTCCCTAGGCTTCCTGGGTTCTCACATAAACCTGAATGTCATATCGCTTAGCAATTTCTGTCACAAAGGTAACTTATTTATTTGGCATTATTTAGAAATCATGTTTATTTGGTATTATAATTTGTGGATCTGGTTTCAGAGTTGCAGGTGCAGTCTCTCTAATCTGTATTGTCCTTACAGACTAAATGTAGGGCTTATTTACGTGGAACTATAGCTATGTCTAATCAGAGCCCTGAGTTGAGTTTCTAAAAATAAGGAACAGCGCTCATAAATGCAACACTGAATCGCTTGTCTATATTGCTAATGAGAAAAACCATTCATTAACCTCTTTGCTACAATGGGAACCAGGCAGTTCCATCCCTTCCTTTCCATATAGGTTTATTAATATTTCTTGGGCTTCAGGGGAAATTGTCCAAAGGCCTTTTTTATAACAAGTTGTTTTAATTGATTCTTATTAAATCTCTCTCAGGTTGCCAAGCCTCAAGCTTCCTGATTGGTTGTCAATCTAATGGATCAAGATTCTAATTACCTTTGCAGTGTTGTACAATTATTTAATTATGTGCAAACAAAAAGATATATAGGCTGGAAAGTAACCATGTGCTTCCCCAAAGTGCAGTTTAACACATAGGTTCCTCCTCAGCCCTCTTCGTTTTTAGGTCCTCAGACTTCCTCCCTGAGCCCTTTCTCCTCCTTGGTCAGGAGTCTCAGGATCTCGTTGAAACTATAATTCCTCTGCATCTCTGTCAAAATCTGCTTCCAGAGAAACAACCGATCTCATTTGCATGTGCTCTCTGCCTTGCCTTAAAAAGAATTTTAGTGAGCAGGAAGGCCTTTTCTTGGTTAGCTCCTTTAAGAGCATCCAGGAAACCACACTATCATCCATCATGCAAGGCCAGCCCTGAACTTTCACTGGAAACCCTGGCCGCACCACACCCAACATGAGTGTCCTTGATTTCATTTTTGAAACCCTGTTTTTATGGTTATGTTCTTGAGAAACATGTTCAAAAACCTTATAATCTTATCATTCATATGTGGTATGTTTCTAAGCCTTTTTTTGCCTTTCTTCAAATAACTCCTGTAGAGTAACAGAAAAACTGGGGGGGGAAGACAACATCACTGATTTGCAGGCTC
The DNA here is from genome assembly GCA_004027475.1 of Anoura caudifer. Lineage (NCBI taxonomy): Eukaryota > Metazoa > Chordata > Mammalia > Chiroptera > Phyllostomidae > Anoura > Anoura caudifer. The sequence continues at coordinate 67,369 of PVKU01005923.1, forward strand.
CAATGAAAACTTATTTACTAGATGTGATTGGATATCATGATCTCTAGGATGAGAACTGAGTGAATCATGATGTTGCCATTCCACAAAATTGAAAACAGCAACATGATTATGCAAAATAATGAGTCTCATATTTAAATGTACATACCAAAACTTCAATGATCGTTCTAACAATTTATGATGCTCTTAGGATAATGAATGTTGAAATTATACTGATAGCTGTGATAGATGTGGCATCAGGAAATAGGTTTTGGAAGCTTTCCTATCAGGATATTTCTATTGTTTACTCATTCAACAAAATTATTGAGCACCAACTGTGTGCCCGACATTGTATTAGGTGCTAGGGACACAGTAGTGAACAAGATACTGTCCCCACCTTGAGGAGCTTCGAGTCTATTATTTCATGGATGCGCAGGGCAGACCTGCACTTCTGGAAATAGAACATCTGCTATATGGTGAAAACAGGCACACCCAAAGAATCTTCCTTTGCCCCCTAAACAGCTCATTCATGGGCTGAATCATGTGTCATTGTGACCGAAATTCCCATGTTGCTCATATCTTTGGGCTCAAGCTTTGAAGTTCCTACTTTTAAAATAGCAACAACCATCATAATGACAATAACAATAGCTGTAGATCTTTATTGAGCACTTACTACATGACAGGCCCTGTATGTAGTCATTTGTACCTTATCTCATGTAGTGAGCCTGACAACTTATGAAGTAGATATGTGGCACTTCCACTTTACAGGTGAAGAGATAGAAGCACACAGTCAGTGACTTTGCTGGTGGGTGTTGGGGCCAGGCACATGCCCAGGCCGACTCATTCTCAGTGCAGTTAATCACAAGTATACTGCCACATCACCAGGATTGGGCAACACACTTCGCTAGTGGTCATTATCACCTCCACTTGATTATTCGGTTATTTTGCAGTATAACTTAGTTTATTTGCTAATTCATAGTAAATTAATGTACTTGATTGATTTAACCAGAAACCTGGGCCCTGACTAGTTAAGACCCAAGACCAGGATGCTCAGCTGTTCTGAGAAGAGTAAGATCTGGAGCATGGGTTTAGCTGGGGAATCGGGTGTGGCTGAGACTCTGTAGTCACAGGAAGGGACCTAAATGCATGCAAGGGAATGGGAATGGCTATCTTATGAAGAAATGGGAAGAACCAAAACTTTTATCCCTCCTAAGGGACAGTTCTGCCAAGGGCCAGTCTTACAAAGAATGATTTGAGCTAGTTCTCTGTGTCATTACGGCCAGGGTTGTTATTAGAGGACTAGGCTGTTATCTTTGTGTTGTTGTTGCTGTCAACCCCGAAGTCATTCTGATTGCCTTTTATATCAGAAAAAAGAAGGAGGGGGAGGGTGGGCCGAGCTCAGGGTGGTCCTGCAGACACTGGCTGTGTACTGACACGGTGCACATGAGTGTCTGGAGTGTCTAGGGCACAGGAGGTGCAGAGTGTGAGCAGCAGAGTGACATGGCATCGAAACGGACGGCAAGGGTTTAAAGGTGCTCTGAGTGCGCTCTCAGGTCCTTTCATTCCAAGGTGGTGTGGGAGCAGTCTTCTGCTCTGTTCATAGTTCACTTTAGGTAAATTATAAACAGCTAGATAATTCTCTGTTGTCCTTTTCAATTCTTAGATGACTCCTCCATCTGTCCAGTTTTCCCAAATGTCATCTGGGAGCCCCCTCTCTCCCAACAGTCTCAAAGCCCTGCCCCCCCAGGGTAATGCGGCCAGCACCCTTCTGAGTGGGTCCTCAGCTGCATTGCTGCCCCTGGTTGCATGACAGACAACTGATTCGTTTCCCTGATTCTTCCATCTTTATCATTTCCCCTGCTCAAAACTTTCTTCTGCCTCTCAAGTATCTTTACAGTAAAATAAAAACCCCTTACAGAATCTATAGAAAACCTTGTGGTTTTGCCCCCATGGACCTCTCCAGCCTCATGTCCCCTCCCATCCTTCCTGCCTCACACACTCACTCACTCACTCACTGAACTATATTCCAACTCTACTGAGAGCTATCAATTCCTTCCCTACCAGACTTTTGCACAGGCTGTGCCCTCCACCAGGGAACAGCTCTCCACCACTTCCTCTCCTCTCACCACCCCCACACCCTCCAGACTCCTCAACTCCAGGTGTAGAGCACCCCCTGCTGTCACCACAATGAAATGTAATGTCCTCTTGTCTGTGTCCCTCACTAGACTTTAAGCTCCCTGAAGGCAGGGACCATGTCTGGGGCACCAGCTGTATCCCCAGCACCTAGTGCATTGCCTGGCCCATGGTAGGTGTTAAGCAAATATTCCTTGAATTAATAAGGAAGGGAATGAATGAATGAGCATAGGTTTTACCCTTGCCACGAGTGGGTAAAGTTGGTGAGACTGACTCCCTATCCTGTTGCTTATCTGTGAAGTCTCATCAAAACTCACACAAGAGTGTTGATGTACTGCTTTTAATAATTATAGTTCATTAATTCCGCGAGTCTCTGGGGACCATGAATAGTGGGGGCAGAGCTGTGTAAATAAAAGTCCTTCCCCAGACTCTGGCCAAATGGATCCCCTTCTTCCTTAGAGTTACCTAGAATGTGCATTTACATTCCTTAACATGAAAGTAAAAGTGAATGCAATTTTTTAAAGTGCACAGATATGCATTTGACTATAAGTTTAGAAATGCTGATTAAATGGGCCTAATGTTTGATCTCAGAAAGTACTCTGCCATCACCTAGAATCTACCCTCAACTGACTTAAACCACAGCTTATCCCAGGAGGCAATCATGCAAACTCTCTTCCTGAGATTACCTCAATAGAAACTTTTTCCCCATCTGCATTGAATATGCTTATAGGTGAGCCACATTCAAATAAAACAAATTTAAATAAAACATTTATTTAAGACTTCTCTATGCTTGATAAAAAATGGAAATAATATGAAGATGTTACCTTTCTATGCAATAACTAAAGCAGAAAGGAATAATCACTGAAAACACTGTGTAGCATTGAAATGCAATTAATCCCTCAGTGAACTAAAGCCTCTTTATCAGTGAAGATACTCGTTCAAAGCCTAAACTCTAAAAATGTTGGAGGTTTCATCTGATGGTTTAAACCATAAAGAATTACCCAACTAACAACATGTATAGTATTTATTGTGGAAACTCAATAAATATAAAACATAGTAGCCAATGCCATTCTAAAGCTTAAAAATTTAATGAGCATAAAATTTAAAGAACCAAATCATGCTGACACTTCTTGTTTGAACAGCATATAGAAATTATACACTGGCAATGAGCGTACTGAGAATAGTGGAATCTTTATAACCTGAGAAGCAACTAAATGCATTTAAGCTGGAGAAAATATAAAAACTTTAAGAAACTCTCTCTCCGGGTTGCCTTGACATAAGAGTCACGTGTGATTTATCATCTTAGACTTTGTTAAGCACTTCTTCCTGCAGTGATGATGCAACTTTTGTTTTAAGTACAGGTTTGCTAGATGTTTCAAAATGGGAAAAGTGGAAACAAGTAAGGTTAGAAAGATATGCAGCAGTATCTCTGCTCTTGTGTTGCCTTTTATGAGCAAGTAAATAGAGCAAATAGAGTTTCCTGGGTGAGTTTCTGGGTGAGAATGTTCATGTCAACTCCAAGGAACTTTCAAGCTACAGGTGGAAAGTGTTGGTTTAGTGAGACTGTGGGTATTGACTGACCAGCTGCACGTGCATCACTGACTGGTGAGGACTCCCTGTACCTCACCAGGTGGGGTCGGGTTGCTACATAGCACAGTTAACTGCTGCCTGCCTAATGAGATGCAGTAGGTCAGCCGGGCAGAGAGAACATTCCTGTCCTGCCACTGACCATTTCTTTACCATAAAGGTTCTTCTTACTGGTGTGCCTTCCATTACATTCTGAAGTTCTAGATAGTTACCAATTCTCATTGTTTTGGGTGTTTTCTTTATTTACTATTGGCATGGAATCTGGATAGCTGGTCATTGTGACTGTAAGCTGAATTTTAAATCTATAAAATCATAATTCATAGAAAATTGGTAGCGTGCAGGATGATAGATATTCTGTCCCCCATTCATTCTATATTGTATGATAGAAATATATTTCTGTCTATCAGGATTTAGTATATCTATCTTTTTGTAGTTATTCAAGGTGGAAGTCAAAGTGAAGTTGTAACCATGGGTAAATATATGTATTTGTTTAGTAAATGTGCTGCCCTCTGCTGTTCAATGTTTTTAAAGTACATTTGTTTCCTCTAAGAGAAATTTCTATCTCCCTTTAGCCAAACAGAAACTGTGCTTGAAAGCAGAGATCATAAAACCAAGAATTAATCATGTTCTTAAAGTATATAACATTAGAAACAATGAGACTTGAAAAAGCTAATGTTCAGTTTTTTTCTGTGGAAGAATTAGTAGGCCTCTGTAGACAGAACAAAATTTGCTGAAAAATTTTCTCTAGTGTCATTTGCCATAAAAATCAGCTCCCGCGGCACTAGTCCGTGAAACACTTCTATGCTGCAGCTATTGTTTAAATGTGTGTGTTTTCTCACTGAGCTCCACCAGCCACAGGCTCTGTGACCACTGTGCAAACTATTGTGCAAACATACAGTCACATCACGCCTTTATCACTCACATCCCATCCTAAATGTTTCCCAGGGTTACTAAACAGCTTTTATCACAGTGATCACTACATATGATGGGTAACTTAGGCCCTTTCACTAGTTTGCTCTGACATCTCAACTTTTCTAGCACTGTCTATAGCTACCATTATAACCTCCATTTACAAAACTGAAATAAAAAGCACATCTCTAAAAATACTTTGGATATAGTTGATTAATAAATACAGACTATATATTATTAACAACACTACTGCAAAAAAATTAATAAAACACTTTGACAAGCTAATTTCAAAAGAATGGTTTCTTTTTGAATATGGACTATCTCAAAGCACCCAATATCACACAGACTGCGCCCCCTGCTGGCCACGGGGGAATGGCTTTTAGGGAACTGAAGGGGTTTTCTTCTGACTGCAAACAGGGCTGTCCAACTGCACCATGTTGAACTAGTGCCATGTAATAATTATCAAAGAAGTAACCTTTATGTAGAACTTTCAGCATCCATTTTTAATAGGAAATTAACAGCCCAAACCTACCTGGTCAGGCATGAATCACTGGAAACACTAAGTAAGGCTGGGAAAAGTAAATGCTCTGTGACTGGTTTTTCTCTTACTAAAGTAATTATATTTTTTCAAACTGTCTATGTTAATACTCCATGTTTTCCTATCTTAAATACTATATTCAGAAACCACTGAAGGGGAGCAAGTCAACTGTAAAAGTTGGCTTTCTCTCTAAATTAGAGTGCCAACCAAACCAGGGCAGGATTTTCTCCCTCCCCCTCTTCTCCCCAACCCTAAGCTACCACAGGGCTGTGAAAAACAACCAGCCCCATCCAAATCCATTTCCGTAGCTGCAAGTAGACAGGAAAAGGGTGATATTTGGGGTCTCTCCTAAAATGTGACCGTTCTGCACTTCCTGGGAGGCTCCTTGTCTTCACATCCTTTCGGTGGCTTCCACCATCCAAAGCGCTCCCCCAGGGACCCTCATGTCTGCCTAGGGCTGCTGCTGTGTTTCCACCATCCCCTCAAGAGCCTCCATGTCATGAGTCAGCTTCTCCTCCCCCGTCTCTTACAGCCCCCTCTCCCAACAACTCCGACACCTGTTCCAAGGGACCCCGGCTGGAAGCCTAGTTCTATGTCACCACATGGAGAAGTCGCTGGTAGCCCCTCCCCTCCACCAAGGAGTGGGCTCCCCACACCAGGCCCGAGCACCCCGGCTCTCTCTCCCATCTGGGTGAGCTCCTTCCTTCTCTCCCATCCCTAACACCTGTCTGTTGGGAAGGTCAGGTGCAGTCCTTGTCCTCCAAAGGCTGGGACCCTCAGAGGCTGGCTACTCACCTCTACCCCGCCTCGCTGCCCCTCTTCTTCCCCACCCAGACCCCAGGCTCTTCACTCCAGGGGACCCCTAACAGCCCCCCAGCACCTCTCACCACCCCCCATCCTGTATTTCTCCCCACCTTCCCCCTCTCCCACCTCCCTGACTCTCCACCTGCCTGCCTGCACCTGAGTGACCTGTCTGCACATGGCTGCAGACTCATGTGCTGTGACCAGTGAGGGGCAGCACAGGGCAGAGACCCACCCAAAGGGCCCCGTGGGGACTGAGTGGAGCCCGCTTTAATACTCTGGTGTGCTGTCGGCTCCCCTTCTCACTGTCACAGACCATTCTGCACAGTTACTGCCTCAAGCTAAGGAGAAAACAGAAATGGTGGAGATAAACAGGCGCCTAAGAGATGCCCTTGAAGCTGATCTGCAATCCTGATTTTGCTCGTTTTGCTCTGCTCCTGGGGCTCTTGGCGGCACCTGAGGCTGCGGGATGAGAGGGGTTCCTGTGGGCGTGTGAGGTGTGTCTCATCCCTGCAGGGTGCCTCCCTCCCTCCTCTCAGTGTGCCTTTTCCTCCCCTTTTCCTTCCCGTCTGCTCCATCCAGCCTGACCGCATACGTCCAGATGACATAGATTTAGAAAATGAGCCCTGGTATAAATTCTTTTCAGAACTGGAGTTTGGACGCCCGGTAAGTGAGGCTAGACTCTTACTCTAAGAAAATTAGGAGAATGTTGTTTGACTTAAAAAACACATCATTATCAGAGGAGAGAGGCATCAAGCGTGTACTTAGATATACAAATTTGGAACAGCTTGGTCCACAGTCGCTTCTGTAGGAAATGGACACCCACTATATTGTTTTTCTTTACCACACATTCATACACTAGGGTTACTGTATGTCTGTGCAAATTCAAAATGACAGATCTATAGATTTGTATTTGTTTACAGTCCATTTTGGTCTAGTTCACTCAGAAGAGCACCGTGACATTTGTAACAGCAATAATTATTATCACTACAGCTCCCAACTGCCGAAGACGCCCTAAGTACCTGGAGACTGCTGGGCCTGTGGTCAGAGAGTCCTCACCATGCCCCTCTAATCAGATGAAACCAGAGACCCGAGGGGTCAGATGTTAAGCCCAGTCCCACCAAACAAACAGACACGAAACCTCTGGGCAATTTCCACTATAACACACTGCCAGAGTATTCCCACTCTAAAACACCTTGTTTAAAACACCTTAGGGATATAAGGGAAGGGAGGGAATAAGGAAACTCTGTGGGTCTTGATTTCTAGCTGCTACTGAAAGTCACCAAACCACCACCAAAGGTGGGCCTTACGAGAATCACTCAGTCGGTTTGGCGTAAAGAGTCAACCCAGGCCTCAAATAACAATTTCCTTTATCGACTCAGGTTTCATTGGGGAACTCTAGCCACCAACAGCTGTGCGTCTGCAGGATGTCAGCTACATATTTTTTTTATATTTTACTGGTGTTTCTGAATTTTAAACTCTCAAAGGACATACTGATTATTATTATACTGCACAGAATTTTATTAAAGATCAGCAAGTACAATCATTCTTTTGCCATATCATAGACTGATTTATATGCTCATATACTAAACCACGTTTTCTCCACTGGGTGGTTATAGTAGTCCCTTCTATCCATTAAAATGCAAAGGAGACTTGGTTAGGGTCATTGTCTTATTGAACTGGACCAAAAATGACTGTAAATGAATATAAACCAAAGAATTTTTCCTAAACTTTCTACATCTGATAGGAGGAATATTTTCTCCTATTTTTTTCTAATTTGCACCCAAATCATCACCTAAATATATTTTATCTCAGAGAAAACAAATTCCTTAACTTTGCTTTATCTGTATTGTTATTGTTGATTAGACAGCTTGTAGGGACTCTACCAATTTCTATGCTGAGCCTGAATCACCAACATTTTTCTATAATCATTTCCAGCCACACATGGAAACTCACCAGCATGCTATCCACTTGTCTGCCTGCTCCTTTAATGTCTCTTTAATAAACCTGCAATCCTCTGTGGCTCGAGACCAGGAGTGCTAATTTGATTGGATGAAACAAATCGATAAGCGCACTGACCAAACCACCTGTAATTGTGCCCAGTGCTTGAGTTATTTGCGAACCCAGCACTCTTCCTCCTAGGCCACCCCCGTTGTGCTCCCTTCGCGTCACTCTGTGTGTGTACCTGATGCTGTCATCACTCGGTTTCTAACTGTTATCACCTTTTCCACATGTTCATTCCTTGCTGCCATTGACTCTCCTCCATTCCATCTCTGCACTCTGCTTCTGTGGTGCACCGACACCCAGCCTCCTAAAAAGGCTCTGGACTATGTGCAGGATCATTCTTCTGGTGTTTCCAATGAGGTAAAAGCAAATTATTCTCTTTTTTTTTTTTTGTCAGATTTCTCTCTTAGGACCTGTTACTGTGACTCTGAACATCTATGTTTGACAGTTCACTGTAGTGTCTCAGCTATTTTTGAAAAACTGCCTTTGCATCATTCCCTGGGCGTTAATTGTACCAAAGGCATTGGCTCTTTCTGAAATGTGGGTAAAGAATCATTTCAGCCATACTGAGCTGAGTGATTCAGTGCAGTCCTGGAATCCAGGAGTGTGATCATCAAAAATCAAGGGTAGGCATCTTAGGGCGCATATGAACCACCTGTTTTGATTAGACTAAAACATCCCTAGGAGGCTTCTCAGAGCCATTTTAACATCATGCATGGAGGTGCAGAATGACCCTCTAGAGTCTTAGATAATCAGATATTTATGCCCCACATATTCCTAAAATGTATTTTAATTCTTTCATTTTCTTAAATACAATTTGTGCATTTTAGCATCAGATAAAATCAAGAATAGGGCTGACCTGTATACCTGAAACTAATACAAAGTAACATTAAATGTAAACTGTAATTGAAAATAAAATTTAAGCAAAAAAACAAAGACTAGGGCTAAAAAATAAGTGGCACACATACCACAACTTTCCATTTCCACACCCTTGACAGACATTACTAATCCTTCTCCACACTGTAGCTCAGGCAGCCACTGTAATCGATCTCACTGACATAGGACACAAAATGCATTTGCCACCTCTATTTAGAAATATTCATGACAATTTGCTAAGTAATATATATATATATATATATATATATATATATATATATATATATGCCGAGCAATGTAAAACTGTATTTGAATTAGTCAAAGAGTATGAAAAAAAGCAATAATCCAGAGTGAAAGGTTTTTATCCTGCTCTTAGCAAAGAAAAATATTTTGGAAAGCAGACTTAGGACTCATCAATAACAACAAGCAAGAATGACAGTTTTGCTAAACATCAGCTCTATAAAAGCCTTCCTGTGGGAATTCTTAGGAGCAGCTAGGATGGCGTAAATAAACTGGTGAACAGTAGTTTCTCTGTTGTTCTAAGTAAATACAAAAACACTTAATAAATGTTTTACTTTCATTGAAAAGTCTTAACTCCTTTAAGTATGTGCAACTAGAAAAAAAATACAGCTAGTAGAGTGCCTATGCTGCAGGAAGTACTACTGACACATGCTGGTGAAAACTGGAATTGCAAGCACAGTTTCAAGGAACTAGCCAACTTGCTACAGATTCAATTTGCAATTCCAAATTATTTTCCCTGAGCTATGTATCAGAGTGTATGTTAAAAAGAAGCAAAATATTTAGGTATTAAATTAATAGTAAAATAGAGTAATCAGGAACATTCTGGGTTAGTAAATTCAGTCATTTCTAAACATGCATTTTTTTTGTAGATGGGCATGTAATGTAAAGAAAATCAAATGCAGCAGGCAATTCTATTTTTTTGCTTTCTTCATATCTGAAGAAAGGGTATCATTTAAACATTTGAATAGCCCAAAATTTTACTTTGGAATTCAATTTGGTCAGATATTATTTCTTTCATATTCTGGTTAGATATTTCTAGGTTGTTTTTAAAGCAGTTGGTTCATTGAGAACTGAAATAGAATTTAGAGATCACCATATCTAATTCCCTTATTTTTCAGTCAAGAAAAGTAGAGTTCAATTATTTTAGGAAGTAATGTCCAAAATCACATGGTAAGATGGTGGCAAATTAAAAATAAAACCGGTCTCTTAACCTTCACTTCAGGGCTATTTCCTTTATGCCACGCTTCTTAGCACTTCCAAGGGATATATATTTAGTGCTCAAATGTTTTAGAAACAAGTTATGTACTTAATACTATTCCTTACTGACTATTGATTTCTGTTAAATTCCTGGGCTAACAATAGTAGAAACTTAATTCTGTGCATTCTGTATTGTGATGGTAGTGGCAACAAAAATCACATAAAAAAGCACTTTGCTGATGGTTAAACTGGTTTGCGGTTAATCTCTTTGGAGTTAAGAGGGATACTGTAGGATTCTAATAGCATATTAACTATGTTATTAATTTCATATCATGGCTTTTCAAAGTGTAAAAAGTACTTTGATAAGATACTGTATGTTGTAAAAATTGTAATTAATTAGACATTCCCCTAGTTGCCACCAAGCATCTAGTTTCAAATGCCTAGCATACACCATGAACAAATTTTCTAAATCCATAAATATAACTGAGAAACTGGAATTAATGAAGAACAGGTAAGGACTTCTAAGGAAAGTATAATCACATGATCACTTAATAGAAAGAGTGACTAGGTGCCTATACTTTATTAAAATGACCTTTGTTTAGGTCATTTTAAATAGTAAAATAATGGTGATATGTAAGTACTCAGTAGATCATAATAGGTAAAACAGGTTACTACCCCTTTTCTGGAGACAGTTCCCATTTCAGGATGAGTACCGTTCATACAATCATCACACAAGATTTTCTCTTAGTCCTCCATGTAGACTTTCTACTGCTTTCTTAGAATTTAATAGTGAATCTTTTCTTTTGAGTATACATAACAGTCACACAATCCCTTTCAGTTTATTTTGGATTGTGGAAACCAACACAAGGAGGACTTATTATAGTTTCTTAGCCTAACTCTAAGACAGTAGGAAGTGTAGAACATTTACTTCCTATACAATGTTTTCATTCATATTATGATATTATTTAGGCTCATCCCCAGTGGGAGATTCAGACTTTCCCATCACTCTGGGGATGTGCTGAGTGCTCTGAAATTGACGCTCTGAAAGATCAGCTGTGGTTGGTGGTTGGCTGGCCCAGCACAGGGGCAATCCATGCAGATGGAATGTTCCGGGGCTCTGTGGTGTCACTCTTCTGCAAACACAAACCATTAATATTTCTAAACTGAAGTGTAAGCGTCTGGTTTTATTTATTTACTTGTTTGCCTTCCTTATTTAGTGTTTATTTTTCCACCTTTCCAGTGTCTGATTCATAGTTCAATGAGTTAAAATAATCTTGCAAACTTAGATAAGCAGGCCAAAGTTTTCCTAATTTTATATTTGTTGAAAACCTAAAAATCTAAGTACTTTCCAGGAATTAAAATTTTTAGAATATGCTTTTTCTGTCTAACATGGAGGAAATATTCTCTTACAGAGGATGTTTTTTGTTTGTTTCTGGGCAAGAGTCCATTCTCTTTAATAAGATGGAATTAAATGAAAATATAACTGAATAGAAGCAATTTTACAGTTTGTATAAAGGGGCTTGCCAGACTGATCTACATAAATAATATCAAAATTATATACTAATGTTTTAACTGGTTAATTGGTGCTAACTTATTTAATTTCTATGAAATAAAAACTAAAGTTACAGAAATAGTTCTTGAGGTGTGGTTTAATTTTCAGTAGCACTCGGGTAAAATATTGCTAAGTGGTAAGAACTTAAGATAAACTGTGTCAAATTCTGCCTTTCTGGCTGACATTTAGACATTTGAATGGAAGAACATTTTCAAACTCGATTTTCTTTATCAGACCAATAAACATTTGTGATGAAATATTAATAAATATAACCAAAGCCAAGAATATTTAGTGTACATTTTCATATATATTCTAGATATCAGCGTCACCTCCAACATTGTAGAGTTCAATATTGATCCTCTCTTGCCTTTTAGATATTTTAGCAATTATTCCACTAGATGGCCATAGGAAGTCAAACATTCTATGGCACACTTCTGCTTAATATCTATTTCATTGTACTGTTCAGAATGAAGGAGTATGAAAATGCTGTGTATAAAAAGCATTTGGAACTATTCACCAATTTGTATTTCCTAATTTTCTTTGTTCCTACAAACCACGGACAACTCAGAGTTGATTTTCTAATGAAAATGTTAAAGGTCAACTTTTTTTATGAAGAGGCTGTAGGTTGGTTCATTAAATCATTTGTTTTAAACTAACCCAAAATGTAACTAGTTGAAAGATACAATCCATACCTGATTTAAGTACCAGTAGTTTAATTTCAAACCAAAGGCTGTGGTTTTTATTCAAATGTCACATCTATATTGACCAACGAAAGGCATCCAGGTCCTGCTTACATGTTGGGTTTTAAAGGTAACACCTGGCAACATGACAAAAATGTGTAAAGAAAGTTTATGTTTTCAAATGATTGAATGACTACCAATTTAAAAAAATATCAAGCCATTCCTTTATGTAGGAAATTTACATTTAGAGTCAGTTTCCTTCATGGAGGAGTGGTGACTGATTTCTCTTGTTTCGCCAGGCAGTGTTGAGGTTGTAAGTAATTTGGGCAAAACTGACAGAGTGTGGTCCCTCAGAAGGGAGAGTAGATAGGAAGAAAGGAGAGACCAGGTTGGCAGGATTTCTTTGCGGGGAGACACTTATTATGGTCATAACAAATGGTACTTTTAATCTCAATTTTTACAGTGCTCTTTTTAGCGTACCTAATTTAATATTCATGGACAAAAGAAATGTTGCTGTTGTGAAAATTTTCACGATACAATTATTCTGTCTCCACAGGCCTCCTTGTATCAATCTACTATAGACAGAAGCCTGGAAAGACCCAGTAGGTAAGAATGTCTACACTATGCAACTAGAACATTGTATACCAGTGGTTTCTTTTTCAGTAATAGAGTGATGAGGATTACGGATCATGTTTTTATTTCAGCACCATACTTCATGAAGTTGTTTCCTTTTGTTTCTGCATCATTTTATATGGTCACATTCAGGGATTTATAAAAGTCAAGTGAATAACTTTGGACTGTTTTACAGACTGAGAAATCCTTCCCTTCCCTGTCTCCTCTATAACCAGTGTTTAAGTGAGGATTATCAACATTTAATTTTCAGTATTTTTATGATCTGTAGAGTATACTTGAAAATTTTTATAAATTATGTTCTATGCATATTTGTTCATTACACTCTGACCACACAAGTCAGAATTACAGTTACCACCAATAAATGAGGATTTACTCTGTACAGGGCATTCTAAGCACATAAACATATTTAACCCTTAAGACACCACTCTGAGTTAAGTGCCATCGCCTCCATTTTATCTCTGAGCAAACTGATACTGGGGCTCCATGACGTACTGAGTTTACACAGTTGACAAAGAGCAGAGACAAGGGAGACTTGAACCAAAATAGCTGGTAACCAACCACCCATCCTGCCTTACAGGTATGCCAAGGTAAGTTCTGTTGGTGGGCTCTGAATACCGTATTTTAAAACATTGCAGAAATGCAGGCACAGCTCAGTAGCAACATTGAATAATTCAAAAACTGCCAGCCACATTGTGTCATCAACAACACATACCCATAGTTATGTAACACCCATTTTCCCTTCTCTAGATTTCTTTTGACATAAGTAGAAAACTTCACACATTGGGCTCCTGAGTGCCACCAACATCATTAATGTCCCTAAGAAAGGACCATCTCCAACCCCTCCTTGTAGATCTTTTTCCATCTACATGTGCACCTAAAATGTTGGAATTTCAGCATTCTAATCTAACCTGCCGTTGCTGTAAAGACCTCGGACCCCACATGACAGAATGACGACAGCAAGGCAGGTCTAGGGAAAGGGGGGGCATCCTCTTTCGAAGAGTGCAGCCAAGTGCTGAGGTCTGGCCCCACCTCCACACTTGGGATAGGGTGTGTTCCCCTTGCTCATGTGTGGAACAGGGCAACATGGTGGGGGCAGAAGACACTGATGTCAGCAAAGCAAACAGCACGGCATTGGCTCTCAGGAGCCAGCGAGCTTTTGCTGCTGCTGTGGATGCCACCTTGTCTAAGGTTTGACAGACAGCGTGCTGTGTGATGTGTACCTCCCCTCACTAGTGTCTTATATGATACTATGCTCAGACGCCGAACTATGATAAAAACATCCTGCCATTAAGACTATTGACACTGCTTAATACAAGTGGGTGAAAGGACTCTTCAATGGTTTATTTGCTGACCAAATCATTGGTCGCCATTATTCAAATAGGAAAATTTTGGAATCCCAGGGTAAGGTTTTTAAAGCTAAGATTATTAGGAAGAGCCCTGGGAAAGCCCTGAGGTAAGAAATTTGTCTCACTCACTGCCTTCCTCCCTTCTAAGTCTTTTCTCCATCTCAGCATCCCTCCTCAGGACATATTCTCGTTGTGAAAACTCTTCCGTATGGAGAACAGATACATGACACAAATCATAGGACTAAATTGTCTGTTGTAACACTTTACACTCATTGGAGAATTCTTACTTTAAAAGATGATTATAAACTCATATCCACACACAAACCTACATGTAAATGTTGATGGCAGCTTTGTCCCTAATTGCCAAAACTTTGAAGCAGTGAAGATATACTTCAGCATTTGAATGGGTAAACACATTCCAATACACCAACATAATGGAATATTATACAATGATAAAAAGAAATGTGCTATCAGCCAAAAAAAAAAAAAAAAAAAAAAAAAAAAAAAAAAAAAAAAAAAAAAAAAAAAAAAAAAAAAAAAAAAAAAAAGACAGGGAGAAATCTCAAAGGCATATTGCTAAATGACTGAAGCCAATCTGAAAAGGCTGCATGCTGTAGGTCCCAACTGTGTGACATTCTAAAAAAGGTAAAACTATGGAGACAGTAAAAAGATCAGTGGTTGCCAGGTGTTTGGGGGGAGAGAGGCATGCAGAGGCAGATCACCTGGTGGGGGGGTGGCACATGTTACGGCAATGACACTATTTTATAGGGTACAGTAGTGATAGACACATGTCATTCCAAATTTGCCAAAACACATAGAACATTCAACAGGAAACATGAACCCTACATAAACTATGGACTTTGATTACATGTAATAATGCATTGGTATAGTTCTTCAACATCACAAATGTCCCACACTAATAGAGGATGTCAATAATAGGGGAAGCTCTGTGCAAAGGAATATGTGGGACTCTTTATACTTTCCAATCACCTTTTCAGTCACCTAAAACTTCTCTAAAAGAATAAAGTCCATCAAAAAAAAAACATTTTAAAGAGATGATTATAAAGAAATAGTGTTTAATATCAAGGAGTGAATGTTTAAAAATGCAGTTTGAGGGATGGGAAATAAGAGTTACAACCCTGTTACTAGCATAGTCCACCGGTCCTTCCACCTCATGTTGACCTTCTCCAGCACCAACCACACTGAAGCTGCTTCATTCTTTCAGTTCTGCAAGCCTGGCCAGTGACTTCAGGAAAAGGAGGAAGAGTGAGCCCGCCGTGGGGCAGCCACGGGGCCTGGGGGATCCAAGGGCGAGCAGGACCAGCCCGGTGCGGGCAGACCTTCCAGGATCCAGCGCCACCCTGACACAGCCTTTCATTAGCTCTTCCCCTTCCTCCCCATCCAGAGCAAAAGGTAAAGAGCAATGGACTGGAGTGTAAACAAGTTGCTAGTTTAAGTTTTAACCTAGAGTGCCATGTGAGAGCAGATCCAGTGATAACTATCCGGAGATAGTTAGCATTTAAATATAGTTTTGGAGCAATAGCTTTCTTCCTACACAGAGACAAACTCAGGTTGGTCAGCCCCTGGAGTAGCAACAAGGACTCTATCATCTGTTAATACTTTTTTTCTTCTAAATATATCATTTGTGGCTTTGTGAGGGAAAAAATGCAAAGCATCAAATAACTTATTGCCAGGCCATTAAAAAATTACATTTATAAACATTTGCATATTGTCAAATTTTTCTAATGTTATACAACTAGCAAAATCAAATTTCTAGCATAGGAATTAGAAGTAGCAATAGAGAATGTTGTTGCCTAACACATAAACTATTTTTATTTTAATTATTTAATTCAAGATAAAATTTATCTAATCTGTGAAGTCATTTCTTGAATCATATGCTATCTATTTTGGTCAATAGTCATATATACAGTAGAACATCCATGTTCTACATGTAACATAGGGTTCAACCCATGACAATACAATAGTAAGAACTTACTGGGTTTTAGCCATAATTATAAAATTTAGGTATCATAAAGCCTTTTTCCCATGACCTGTCTCCCCTGGAAATTCAAAGCAAGTCACTCCTCAAGTCTTGGACCTACTACTGAGCGCATTACTGCCGCCATAACAGCCATGTTGCTAAGATGCAGACTGAGGACTGAACCAGAGTTGCTAGGCACCTGGGTCCAGACCAGAAGTGGGGCTCCACAATCTCCTTACCCTCCTGGGGATGAAGCAGAACAGAGAAGGGATCTCAAGTGGGTGAAGAAAGCAAACTTTAACAGAAGTTTCCATGAAATAGTGCAGATTCAGCTACATGTATCAAATGTAGGCACTAAAAGTGTTCCCACATGGTAGTTCAAGGTGAGGTAGCTGGTTTGTGTGCAAAAGACAGGCTGGTTTTGATGCCTTGAGCCTGGATAAGCAGAAAATACCAGCTCTCGTCCATGCCCTAGGAGAGCTGTGATTACTGTTTCATGATACTTTTCTTCAAATTAAAATTATCTTTATCAAATCCTACTAATTTATGCAAATATTTATTTCTTAAGGTAACCCACAGGTGATAAAATGCCATTGATTCATTATGTTTGGATACCACCCAAAAGTTAGAAGAATTCTGATTGATTCAGATGTCTGCTTCTATCCTAGGGAGTGTTAAGCCAACCTCCTTTCTCAAATACCACATATCTACTTACTCATGTGCTTATTTGCTTTTGAAGAGTTTTAGGAGGATTATAAGGCAGGAGCTATTAGCAGAGATATTTTCTTCCACTAGGTTTATTTCTAAAAAGAAAATATCCCATTAGAGGTATCTGGCCTCTCCCTTGTAAGTTAACTCAGCAAAGCAAAAGAAAAGTATTTCCATATATACCCCAAATTGAGGCCATGTTTAGCTCTCATTATCAACTTGCAAGTGAGTTTTTCAAAAGACCCTCTCTGGAAAAAAGCAAGATGCCTTTAGCACTGATGAAAGTTTTACATTATATTTAGTTATCCTCAGGAGGACCTGCCTAACAAAAGGTTCTAGGTAGAGCAATTAAAGAGGTAAATTCATTCTGTTTAAAGAGAAGCTAGTTATTGTTTTCTTGGGAAAATGTTACCAGCAATAGTTCGCAGCATCTTGACTTTGCAATTTTGGGAAATACTTTGTCTTTTTCTAATACCCATGAGAAATTAATGAATATAGTTATGGAAGTTTTAATTAAATGGAAATGTATAAATTATGCTTTACCTCTCTATTATATTTCAAAAGAGATTCAAATCCTGACCCTATTAAGTTGATTAACTCTTTATCACTTTTGGCATTAATGTTCAACATTTTAATAACTACCAGGTCATGCTATTAGCTTATAAGATACTACTGCATTTGGGATGTATGATATTCGCAGGAAGATGCATAAAGTATTCCATAGAAACAGGTGTATTATCTACACCCATTACTTTTTATACAAGGTTTTTAAACTCTAATATCTGTAAAGCTGCATTCATTGAAAAGCATTGTCATGCTTTAGAATTAGACCTTTTCCTCTCAAGTTGAAACTTCGCATGTGACAGTAGGTGTGCAGATTAAACCCTGCTACCTTCTCTTTGCTCTGCTCTCTGATGCTAACTGACGTGCTCTCCTCTTTGTGAAACTTTTAACTTCTTCACATGTCTCTCTTCCACCACGCTGCTCTGGATGTAAAGGTGGGGATGATAGCAAAATGTGTCCGTCCCTTTGCAGTTACTCAGGGCTCCCCAGTAGCGCCTCCCAGGAGGCGGATGACTGTAACCCTTACCGACAGCACCTGGACGTCCCGCGGGACTCGCAGCGGGCCGCCGCTTTCAAAAACGGCTGGCAGATGGCCCGGCAAAACGCAGAGGTCTGGAGCAGCACGGAGGAGACGGTTTCCCCCAAAATCAAGTCCCGCAGTTGCGACGACCTCCTCAACGACGGCTGCGACAGCTTCCCGGACCCACAAACCAAGTCGGAGAGCCTGGGCTCGCTGTTATGCGAGGAGGAGGCCACGGCGAGCTGCCCGGTCCCCTGGGCATCCCCCTACCTCCCGGAGGGCCGCAGCAGCGACGGCCGAGCCTGGCTCCGCCACCACCGGTCTGCCCACGACGTCCCGGGCTTCCTCAAAATGTACAAGAAAATGCACCGCATTAACCGCCAGGACCTGATGACCTCCGAGGTGATCTGCTCCGTCAAGTCGAGAATCCTGCAGTACGAGAACGAGCTGCCGAGAGCGGGCCTACTGCACGGGTGGAGCCAGTCCTCCACCGAGGAGGTGCCCAGGGACATGGTGCCCACCCGCATCTCCGAGTTCGAGAAGCTCATCCAGAAGTCCAAGTCCATGCCCAACTTAGGAGACGAAACGTTGTCTCCTGTGATCCTAGAACCGCAACAAAACGGGTTATGCCCCAAGAGGCGGTTTTCCATTGAGTCTCTGCTGGAGGAAGAAACTCAGAGCAGACACCCCTGTCAGGTGCAGCAGAGCTTCCAGTCCCAGGCCCTGGTGCCCATCCACATCGAAGTCACCAGCGACGACCACCCGCGACCTCGCGTGGAGTTCTCCGACAGCGACCAGGACGGCATGGTGTCGGACCACAGCGACTGCGTCCACGTCGAAGGGTCGTCCTTTTGCAGTGAGAGTGACTTCGACCACTTCTCTTTCACGTCCTCCGACAGTTTCTACGGGTCCGGCCGCCACCACCACCACCACCACCACCACCGTCACCTCGTCAGCTCCTGCAAAGGCCGGTGCCCCGCCTCCTACACTCGGTTCACCACAATGCGAAAGCATGAAAGAGCGAGATACGAAAATACGGAGGAGCCCCGACGACAAGAACTGGACCCCGGCCTCTCCAAACTGGCATTTCTGGTCAGTCCTGTGCCTTTCCGGAGGAAAAAAAATTCCACTCCCAAAAAACAGACTGAGAAGGCGAAGTGTAAAAAGTCTGTATTTGAGGCCCTGGACTCTGCCCTTAAGGACATCTGTGACCAAATTAAAGCTGAAAAGAGAAGAGGAAGTCTGCCGGACAACAGTATACTGCACCGGCTGATCAGCGAGCTGATGCCAGATGTCCCCGAAAGGAACTCATCCCTCAGGGCTCTAAAAAGGAGCCCCAGGCACCAGCCTTTCCACCCCCCGCCTCCAGATGGCGCTACCCACTGTCCGTGGTACCTAAATGATTGTGGGAGAATGCCTCACAGCGCCTCTCTCCAGGACATGGACCCCAATAACAACTACCACCTCCAAGGCCACGAGAGGGCCCTGAGTCTCCAAGGTGGATGAGCCTTTCTTTGTTTCTCGTTGTGGTGCAGGCACCCACCCTCCAGCTCCTGCATTGTCCATTCCTCCATCTCCTCACTCCTGCACTGTGTGGCCACCTGGCATCACTGTTGTGCACACATGTCTCACTGAACAGTTCTCATCTGCCCATGTGATGTTTGGACTCCATGCGTGGCTTAAAGTGATCACCAATTCACAAAAATTTACTCACTCAAAATCGAAAGGGAAAACGATTTTTGTAGTTTAATGTTACAGTTGAAACATCTGTTAGTCACCATGACACAAGAAATTAAGCATTTTACCAATTTCAAAAGATTTCAGGACAAATTATAATTGAATATCAGTACCCTTAAGAGATTACCAACTTTGCATTAGCTCTTTTAGTGTCGGAAATTGAGTCAAAACTATAGTTTAACAAAGAGTCTTTTCCTTGATTTTTTTAACTTTGTAGTCATTCACTCAATAAATAATTTGCTCATATTCTATATAGAAGATACTATATCAAAACACTCAGGAAGCAAAACTGAAATATGTAACAAAGTAATCAGTGGACAATTAAACGAGACTAGGATTTATTTATCATTTTCTCCACTTAGAGCACACAACTGAGATAAAATTTTTGTGAATGTATCTTTAAGCTGTATACAGATAAAAGTCTCATTTCCATCACTCATTGTATTCATTTTCTCTTCCATCCTATCACTTAATTTATTAATTTTCTATTTCTGCTCAAACAATTCTATATTGATATTTGAATTAGACCATTTAGGTTAAAAGTCACTCTCAACTCTGTTTTCATAGACAGATTATTACTCTCAAGTGGCAGCACAAAGAAAAATAATAACTCAGATGCAGAGAACATTTTTTTGAGGTTTACAAGGTGTTTTGTAACTGAAAAGGACAAGGTGTTTTGATATCTTTATACGATTATTTTCATTAACTCTTAAGGTGCCTGTTTCCTATGTAAATTTTTAAGAAGTCAGAATAAGCATTCCAGGCTGAAGTTTGGATCAGCAATAGAGAATCTTGTATGCACCAGACATTGAAAAATGTGTTACATTCGTTATCTAATTAGTACAGGCATAAGCCCAGGTTACTGGTATTATGATGAGCACTGTTTCACAATTGAGGCAACTGAGACCCAGAGAAGACAGTAAACTTGACCAAGACCACCCAGAGAGAAGGTGGCAGTGACAAATTCAAACTCTTAATACTCTAGAATTTGTTGTTTGGAACATAATCTCTACAGGCAAAAAAAAGAGTCATAATTCAAATTTCATATTAACATGTATAGCTCAATTATTATTACTGCACAATTTACTATATTAGTAGTATTGCTCTTTGCTCCATTTATACTAAGCAACATGATTCAAAAATGATAACTTAAAATTTTAAAAATCAATTTCTACAATTTGAAATTTTCCCTGACTGAGACATGTCAGAATTTAATTTTTTAGTAAATTAGCTACCTTTTCCAAGTTTTCAAAATTATAGTTTAACTACCTCTCAATTTTACATGCACATAGAATATATACTATTATTGAAACATAATTTGAGAGATATTTGAAATGCATTTAAAGGGTATTTCATATTTTAATAAAATATTTACTTTTCCAGTGGTGTTTAGCCCAAGTGAAAGAAAATTAGTTTATGTTCCATGGGTTAGTAGAAGTAACTTAAAACTTACAATCACTATGAGAGCCCTATGATCATAAAAGTAGGTTAATTTACAAGGAAAAAATAGACTGCATATAATCCCCTAGCACTCATAAAAATAACCAGTTACATTTACCTAAAATATTTATGGCTATGTTACCTTCCAAAGACATTTATCTTTATCTGTCATGTAACTGATATCCCAGTTGCTGTGAGTACACAATTCTTCCTCATAATCAAAGTAGTCAAACCCTTTAAACAATGTTTTTTAAGTTAATCAGCATTTTTCATTCCTTTACAGATAGATTTAGCTTCTATTTAATATTTCTTATTATTCAATAGAACTAAATTTACTAAAGGGATAGGAGAAAGAATTTACAAGTTTTGACCCAGTTAGACTAGTGAAATTTTATAACACAGGTCACTGGAATGCTTTCAGCCCCTAGTTACACTTTATAAGACACTGTGAAGAAGTCCTTGCAATCATTCTGTAAAGTAATTAATTATTTACACTTTTTTAAGGAGACCAAAAATAATTCAATATTTCATAGGCAATTTGGCAACCAATAGGACATTTTCTGGTTAGAGAATTTTTATCCCTTAGTTTCTTGGACTAAATACTTACTTTCTGATAGCTAGTTGAGCACAAGGAAAGAACAGAGATAAGGCCTCTTAAGCATTAAGCCTCGAGATGACATCTCAAGACTTAATATATATTCAGTGATGGAGAGAGAGAGAGAATGGGTGTGGCCACAGTCCTGTCGTCCTTCTTTATTTTTCTCTTCCTTTTTTTACTACATTCTCAAATTGTTGTTCCATAAAATGTTTCAGTTTCTGTAAATTATTGCTCTTCTCCATCTTCTCTAGATCTTATAATCATAATTATAAATTGGAGGCAAGAATAGAAATAAAAAAATATTACAAAGTCTTTGAAAGGAAAAATCCTTCCAACCATGAATTTTCTGAACCAGATGCTGCTGTATCATTCCACAGCAATGCAACAACTGTATTTATACATATGATCATAATACTTCTGCAACCTCAGATTTTATTTTCCTTTTAAAACGTTCTGTTTTTGTGTCGAATATCAACTCTATGATTACCTGTGAGTTTTATACCCATGCTCTCCATTGTGGTGTCTCTCCATATTTAAAGGGGGAACATAGTTGCCACCCGGGAAAATGGCTAAGCAATCAGCTTTTAAGAGGTGAATACTCACTCTGGCCCTGTCCTTTCCAATAGACCGTGAGTCCCCTAGAAGTTACTCATCCACTTTAACTGACTTGGGGAGAAGTGCGCCAAGGGAAAGAAGAGGAACTCCAGAAAAAGAGGTAGTTAGTTCCATAGCATTTGAGTTTGGTTTGGTTTGGTTTTTTTTTTTTTTTCCAACAAGATACTTAATAATGCACCTGCCAGGCCAAGTTACATCCAAAACCAGTAAAGAACCCACATTAAAAACATAAAAATGACAACAGAGAAACTTAGAACATTTTCCTTGGAGCCTGAGCAAAGGGCAGGAGCGATTCGTGTTCTGACTCTAGCTGCAGGTCTTCCCCAACTGTGGTCCAGCCATGGCAGTGAGGCCTCTCTGCACCTTGACCTCATACCCATGAATTAACAGCTGTGGTCTAAAAGAGCCCAGAGCTGGGCCACTTGTGGAGGAAGTGAGTTTCCCTTGTACAAATTCCTGGCCCAGTGATGTACAGCAGAGCATTAGATCAACTGTACTGCAAATCAGTGCAAAATCTACATAAATCATTTTTGCTGCCCTGCTTTTGTTGGAGAGGATCCCTCAAAAACCAGTGTCCCTGGGAACCACCTACCGACTGGCTCTGTGTCCAATGCCCTGAGCCAGGCTGCCTTGGGCCGTGAAGGTCCAATGGAGTCTGGAAGCTGGTCCTGGACTGGACGCCCCTCCAGGTATATCTCTCTAGCTGTCAGGTATAGGCCTGTACCTGGAGGACCACCAAAGAAGTCAAGAATGGCCCAAGTTGCCTAAAGCCCACCAGACTCACAAGGAGCAAGAGTGAGATGAGGGAATTATTGGGAAGGAGGGAAGGAAGAGCTGGAGGAGCTCGCTTATAGGTGCCCGGCTCAGATCTGCGGGCCCCAAGGTTTGGGGGAGCACGTGTCCTGTCATGACTAAAAGATGAGGTGCTGGTTTATGGGGTGCCAAAGAACTCCTGAACCCTGCAGAGAATACAAGATCATGAAGCCTGTGCTCTTGGCCACTAACCAGCCTCCCAGTGGCAACGGGGCTAATATTCTTTGCCACTCTGTCAATAAGTGTTTAGAAAACAGGATGCTGACTTCTTCCTCTCACCAGTCCTTTTATTATGATTCAGAAGGAGCTGTGTCAATCCACAAGACATAGAGCAGCTGAGCCTCCACAATTATCCCAGAAAATGCTTTGGTTATAGCCAAAATGATACCTAGGACAGAATCCTCCACAGGCATTTCATTCCCCTATTCTGTCATTCACCTACTTTAGTTCCTAAGATGAAATAAGGTCTTTAATAGTTATGATGAATAAGCATCTATTATAGTCCTGCTATAGCTTAAATACCTAAATGAAGAACTGATTGATTTATTCATAGCTTGCCTGTAGAATTTACATTATATTTTTCATCATTCCTTGAGGTTTCACTTCTATTTAATTCACATGAAACCACTTTCTTGTAGGAAATCCAAATTTTAAGTTAGCGCTAATCATTTGCCTTCCTTTTTAGAAACTGCCTGCAAAAGCTGTTTATGATTTTAAGGCTCAGACATCTAAGTAAGTAAGAGAAGTATTCATCATATGATTTAAGTTGGCTTTAAATATTTTAGTAATACTTTAAGACAAAAATATTGCAGTGGGGTGTGTTACAAATAATTCAGCAATCCACTCTAATTAAATGGTTCCTTCTGAATTAAATGGGATGTGGGTAATTTTATTTTCATTTTGCATTTAGTTGAGAATCATCGAGTTTTAAATTACTCTAAACATATTACAGCACAATGAATTCAAAAGAATAGGTTAAACAAAAGAGAAATTGAGGATCTTTGTTTCTGGAATTTTCATGTCAAGAAGGAATTAAAAATAAAGCACTGGGGAGTAATTAACACTTCCTGGGAGAATGTGACAACATTATTTATCCAGCTATATCAAGGATAATTTGTGGGACTGAAGACTAGAACTGTGTACAAAGATGCCATTGGTAAAATCTCCACATCTCAGCACTCAGAGCTTAGAGATTCTGAGCAGAATTCTCTCCTATGGTCTTTTCGTGTTGGTGTTTTTATATTCCTGTGCCATAATTTTTTTTTACCTTTTTCCTTTAGGACCTTGTCCATCAGATGGACATGTGGTTGAGGGAGGTTGGTACCAAGCACAGGAGTGAGCTCAAAGGGGAGCCAGTGTTGTCAGTGGCCACTGCTTAAAAGGGCAGGGGCGGGGGTGGGACTAATCACGGTGGGACTCAGAAACTCTAGCGCTGAGGTGGGAGGGCCACAGCTCTGACAAGTGTTAAGTGAGACTACTGTCCTTTATCTGGGTGACTGCAAAATTTTAAATACAAGGCCTTCACCAGTAGGAAAGATTTCTTTTCATAATCAAAAGAAAAATAATCAGTTGTCTCTCATTTACAAGTTTGTTTTCTTTTTAAAAGCTAAGCTTCCTGCCCTCGTTTGCAGAAATGAAACATACCTGGCACAAAGAAAACTGCTGGGTTGTAAACATGAAATGTTTTGTTTGGTTTTTTGTTTTCTACAGCAGGCACGTGCATGAAAGAGGGAAGTAGAGTGTGAGGATGCAAGGGTCTGTGAATCTTCTTTGTCTTCAGGGTTACTGAAAATTTAACATCCTTTCAATGTGAAGATTTTAGCACTTCTAAATGTGTAATAATTCTTTTAATATGCAATGGTTATTTCAACTAAATCTTTTTATAAGCTCTTATTTATTTATTTTTAGACAGAAGGGAAGGGAGGGAGAAAGACAGGGAGAGAAACATCAAAGTGTGGTTGCCTCTTGTGCGCCCCCCACTGGGGAACCTGGCCTGCAACCCAGGCATGTGCCTTGACTGGGAATTGAACCGGCAACTTTTGGTTCATAGACCAGCATTCAGTCCACTGAGCCACACCAGCCAGGGCTCAACTAAATCTTTTAGTCAATAAGAAATATTTCACATGTGATATATACCTCTCTCCATTAAATATTTCACACACAAAAATGATCCAACTCAAAATTCTGAACTAAACAACACAGAGGATTTGGAGCGAGAAAGCAGATGTGTAGGGAAGTGGGGATATTGGGAAAATCCATGAAACAAGGGACCTGACACAACTGTGGAGTCAAAATACACAATTGTGGAGGCAAAAATACCATATAGACACAATCACCCGCATGATGAAACCACAAAACACTGATCAAAGGAAGGTAAGAATTTAGTAATGGAGTTACTTGAAGTGAGTAACATCTTTATAACTTGAAACTAAATACCCAACATACCTAATGTCTTCTTAGAAATAACCCAAATGGAAAAGCATAATATCTTGAAAATATTTTTATTCTTTAAAAAAACTGTAAGGAAGGCATCAAGCAATCAATGCATGTCTTTGCACTTAATATAAGTTTATCTTTGTGCCCCATTGAAAAATAAGACTATAAGTTTTCTATTTCACAAAATAAATTCCTCATCAAGATAGCCTACTTAAATGTCTGCCAATCAGCTTTAAAAATCCAGAAATAAAAAATTTTCCTGGTTTTGGTATTTCTGTGCTAAGGTAAATAATATTTATTTTCCTTATTGTAACCTTTAGCATGTGATGAGAGAGAGAGAGAAGCAACTAACTAGCTCACTAGTATCAATACAAAATTAACCCATTCTTATGCCAAGCTTTACAACTTCTTAGCTGTGAACTAATGACTAGGTAACAATAGCCTGTCTCTACCTTAAAACTTCGTATTAATCTACCTGTGATTTCTAGTAGACATGATGCTTATACCTGTTCTTTTTGAAATCATTTCTACAGTTATAAGGCTGTAAGTGAATTTGAAAAATTTGTAAGGAAAATCCTTCTCCAACTGGGATCGACAGATTTCTTTTTTAATATAGGAAGAGTATATCTCCCAGCCAAATGCAGGTCTAGTGATCTTAAGAATAATTGCTCTACATCAAGCAAAACCCATCTGCACACGTGTCTTCCAGGGAGCTGTCATTTAAGAAAGGAGATACTGTCTACATCCTCAGGAAAATTGATCAGAATTGGTATGAGGGGGAGCACCACGGGAGAGTGGGCATTTTCCCAATCTCATACGTAGAGGTGAGTCTTTCCCGTTCCTGCTCCTGTGGATGCTAATTCCAAAGCTCTGCCAGGTCAAGAATAAAGAACTGTTTTCCTCCTAGAAACTCACACCTCCTGAAAAAGCACAGCCTGCAAGACCACCTCCCCCAGCCCAGCCTGGAGAAATCGGAGAAGCTATCGCCAAATATAATTTCAATGCTGACACAAATGTGGAGCTCTCGCTGAGAAAGGTAACCTGGCTGCTTTCTTTGTGGGGGCATCGAAAGGAAGGTGGTGTGTTTGCAAAACTACATTTTCGTGTTTTTTTGTGTTTTCCCCTAAAGGCCTCCCTGAGGCTCCCTTTGTCCAGATCAGGTCCCTGTGGGACTTAAAGCTTCTCAGAGAGACTGTCCCTCCTGGTGCAGCCGGGAGGCCCTCAGGCCTCTCCAAGGGGGCCTCAGCCTGGATATCAGGGAGTTACACTTGTCATCAAAAGGAAACGCACTTCAATATACTTCAAAATATTGCTGTTCTATTGCCTTATTATTCGATTTTTAAAATTTGTCAAATTAATAATACTTTTATCTTGGAATCAAGGAAAGTTCCCAAAGTCATGAAGATATTTCCTCCTGGAGGCCTCATGACCGACCCAGATTTCACTAGCGTAGCGACCAACCCAGTTCTAGCCCCAGTTCTAGCTCCTCTTCACAACAAGGAGAAGAACTCTGGGTCACTTGCTACTTCACACAGATGAGAATGATTCCACGGACTGCTTTCATTGTTTGCTAAGTGATCACATGCATCTCTTCAAGGTCACTTGCGTGTGTGCCCAACCCAGACTAGATAACAATAAACGTGCAGGGAGGCTCCAGAGCCTCTCCCACCTGTTGGGGAACGCTTGGCCAGGGGCAGTGAAGGGAAATAGCACATTCTTGTCCTGGCTCCAGACCCTCACCTCCCCCTAGGAGCCCTGGTTATACATCATCAACTGATTCTCTTCCACCTTCCAACTTGCAACACAGCATTCCATGAACTGTATCAGCTTATGTTTCATACTTGAAAGAGAGGCTTCTGCCAATGCAATTTGTAGCTCAAGCAAAAGCCTAGCAACAGCCTTGTTTTGGTGTAATGCAGAGAAAATCAGTGCCATTTTAAGATACAGGGTGATTCACTTTGCTGTGGTATGATCTGCTCAGTGGTGGTGGGACGGTCTATAAAAACCATCCAGCATTTTGGCAAAAAGAGAATTTTCACCTTGAGGACCACCTGACAAAGGCCTCCCTGCTCTACTGAAGTTCTGACCTTGTGTCACCTGTATCGTCCTATCAGGAACAGCTGCCCCAACATCCCCATTATCTGCTGGATGCAGCTGCAGAGTTTTACTATTTAACACATCTTGTCTATTTCTGGGCTACATGTGGTTTTGAGTTCAAATGTAAAATGTGCTCAGTGGCTTGGCTTGATCACTGCAGGTAGGGAGAACAGTGATGGTGGAAAGGTCTAGCATTCCACAAGTCAGGGGTTCTACAAAAATGGGTAATGGCCACCACGGCACGACCACCTGACACTCAGAATGGATGCTGGTGTCCCGCTGTCCTGATGCAGACCAGGCAGGTGTCAATGCTGGCCAGTTAGAACATCTCGAGTCCACTGTGACCCCAGTCCATTAGCTTCATTCTTTGTTACCAGTTAGCACATCTAGGTTAAGTAAGAAAAACGGTGCACCATTCACCTTCACCCCTTCTGGAGACGGGCTTCTGCAACACATTTCAGACACAATACCACAGAGAGCTGAATCACTCTTTTCTGAGGCTCTCTCAACCGAGGGTCACTCTCTGGAACCCGTCAATGACAGGATGATGCTAGTGTCTCTGACACATTGTACTAGACCCTCTGCTCTGAAACATAATTTACACAGTCATTTCACATGGACCCAGCATGAACATGCACAAGCCCATTCGCATCCGCCAAGCAGCCTTAGTGAAGGATGGGGTGAGTGCATGATTAAGTTGATAAGCTGAAGTGTGGGAAGGAACTCTGAGACTTCAGTTGCATTCTTCTGACTAAATAAAACTGGAGGTATAAGCTTTCCCAAATGGAAAACTACTTTGTTAGAAAACATTGACAATTATATTTTTCATGTTATCACACCTTATTTATAATGCATTTTCCTAATATTCATTACAGGGAGATAGAGTTATTCTTCTCAAAAGAGTTGATCAAAACTGGTATGAAGGTAAAATTCCAGGAACCAACAGACAAGGCATCTTCCCTGTTTCCTATGTAGAAGTCGTCAAGAGGAATACCGGCAAAGGTGCCGAGGATTACCCCGACCCTCCCATCCCCCACAGCTATTCGAGCGATAGAATCCACAGTCTAAGTTCAAACAAGGTAAGAAGACATTTAGCACATGAGTATAACATTTGAGAGCTTGGAGTAAGACATTCAACAAGCAATTTGAGGGCATTAGGTTACAACACCATCTTTATTGCAAAGCAAAAGATTTACATGTTATACTTCTAAGTGTGAGTGATAAATCAAGACAATATAATTTAGTTTTTCTTATGGGTGCTGGCATAACGGTTTAATGCTTGATTTTGAGGATTTCATTTTTGAACTAAATTACTGAAAGAGAAAAAAATATCAGTATTGTAAGACCCTATATGACATATATACATGTTGAATAAATATATCTACTTTCTGAAAACTCAATTTTTTTGAAACTTGATTATTTCTAAAGCTTAATTTTATTTACATATGCAATTTTATATAGATTATATGTGTGTGTTTATACACACATATGCATCTATAGGTAAATCCATAGATCCCAAAGTGGTTTATTTCAACAATACATGGAATTAGGTTGAAAAATTCTATAAAAGTCTTGGGGTTTTTTAATATAGAAATAGAGTTTTAAAATTAAGATCTGTAGGTCAGTTTGTTTATGAGTTTGAATGGAAATGGCATTGGTCATTAGAAGTGCTCATTTTATTAGTTTTATTAGTGTATTTTACTAGTTTTAATCATGTGACAGTTGTACTATCTCACTTGAGCTAGTGGCTAAAGACAATTCCGTTTCTCAATAGCTAGTCCAAAAAAGGAACTGGTTAATTAGAAAAGGCTATTCTATTACTTTCCTTACTGATAATGTAAACTTTTTTCTTACTTTTCTGTTAAGTTATAACATAGTGTATTCTTCTTATGGATGGTACTTAGGGATTTCTTTCTCCTTTTCATTAATCTCCAAGTATAAAACTCCAAGTTACCAAAGGACTTAGTTCCAAAATATTGTAAGTACTTCCCAACATTTTTTTAAAATGTATGAAGTGGCATAACTTTTTATTTTGATAAATAATTATGATCAAGGCTAGGACATGGGAAAATAAACCATCTAGAGCGAGCAAAATAGTATCACCATTCAGACGTTATTAAAGTGCACCGTCATTTCACGTTCCGATGCAAGGTCATTTCAAGGTAGCATCCGCAGCAACCTAAACTACTCCTTGAAAATGAGTCTTCGAAGGATTTTACAAAAGTAAATAATCTAAGAATCTCCTATTTTAAGAGGAACATTTTCTTTTTAAAAAGCTCAGGCTAGGCATTCCATTTATTCTGCTTCTCTTTGAAAACTGGGTTTCAGCTGCAGGGTAATTACTCTCAATCCTTTATCACTGGGCAATGGAACCATCACCATCCAGTTTTGTTGGATTGGTTATAAGGTTTTCCAGAACCTTCTTGAGTATATTTACTTCCAGAGCTTAGCAATTTGAAATCAACATTCTTCATTTAGTGGTTCTGACTGATAAATGAAAAGATAAGAAATTTCATCCATATATTCGGCTTATCCACTATTCAATCATCTTAAATGAACTACCAAATTTCAAAGCAACCATACCTTCAAATTAAACTTTATAAGAAAGAACAAGCATGTATGTACAAAGGCTTTAAGAAATACACCCATAATGTCCTAATATTGGCAATGCAATATTTTACATCACAATATATTAATCTTTGTTGTAAATATCACCACATAATCTTCTGTGATGTTTATCACCACATAATTTCATTGGGTTTTCAGTTTCCTAAGTTTTTTCTTAGTATGCCAGATTTTATATTTTATAAATAGAGAAATGTACAAATTTCACTAATAACTAATTAGTGTTTTATTCTCACTGCTGGGGAAAAATATGTTGAAAAGCTTACATCTGTAATTTGAAAAATATGTCATGGCTTTATTCCACCCTATAATCTACGCTGTGACGTGATCGGAGGAACGTCTCAGTGATGCTGAGTGCCTCATTTTCAGAAAAAGAATGGTAAAGTGCTTTTAAATGATGACATCCAAAACACGTTACATACCCTGTTTTCTGATATTTGCAAGTAAGGGAAGGCATGTAGTGAGTGATTTCAGAATCACTCTTTGACACACTCAAATCACATTTCGTGGCATCCTGTACTGTAGGGGCGACTCAAATGCAAGTTGATACAATTTCTGATATTCCCACTTTAGAATCCAATTCTAACGCTTCTGGAACATAATCATATGACTTTTGTATCACAGGTATATTTGTGTGACACAGGTTTCCCAGGATACTTAGTATGACTTCCAGTAGAAACAAGCCTATTGTAAAGCTAGTGCTTTGAACCTGTTAACATACAGGGTTCGGCACAAACAACACCCCTTGTTTATTACATAAAAGTCTTTTATTGCAAAATCATAAGCACGTAATTCTGCAACATAATGGTATCACACTCAAGCACACCATGTGACATTTTAGGTGAAATGTTCAAATTGCTGTCTGTCTTGTGCAAGACATTCACGTACCCTACCAACCACACTCGGTGGGGGTCACTTCCGCCGGGCCCTGTATGTTAGTGACTGTGATGGTGACGATGCTGGGGGTAGTAATAGTGGCAAAGGTACTAATGATGATAATGGCCTTGAAAGATCATTCTTTCTCATCCTCATGATACCCCTACCCATGAGAAAAATGAATGTGAAAAGTGACAGTCTTGAATTATTATATCTCACAGGCTTTCAAAACCTATTATCATGTTCATAGCATAGAACATAAAATAGGGCTCTGGCCAATAAGAGAACTTCTCTAGACTACCAAGACTTCGGCCATTTGAACCTCATTAAAAATTAAATACATACAGGACTTCCTGAGAGTGTCCCCCTGGCCAGTAATAGGCCGCACATGCAGTATCGCTTTATTTCAGGTGCCAAGCAGATGTGTGTCCTGAGTCTCCTGTAAGATGCTCACATGGGCCTTGGGACACTTTGCCTTATTCATCCTCCCACATGGTGGCATGACAGCTTTCCTTGCTGTTGGACACATTCCCATGACAGGACATGGACGTCCAAAGTTAAGGCGGAGCGGGGGGATGCCCTGCACACTGACACATGCTAAGGCCCTAGGACCCGAGTGCTGAGTGCGTGTGTGAGGTCTCCTCCCAGACACCCACCTAGAAAGTGCATCTCCAAAACCTCTCCTGAAAATTGGTTCTTTCCAAACCAAAATCATCCACCCAGAAAAAACTAAAGTAAAATGTCACCCACCAGCCTCTCTCGAGGCCTCCATGCATATGGCACATGCCATTCGTTCCAGTCCAGAAACAATACATACAGAACTTCGAATGAATTTGCATAACAGTTCTCTTTTGTTCAATATACCCAGAATATAGCAATAATATTAAGACACACAGAAGAGTATTTTCACTTCAGGAGACCAGGCTTCATAAACTCCGCCTCCCCTGGTTCACAGGAAACATCAAACTCTTAGCACTGCTGCAGGAAGCAAGAACGCTAAACATACTCAGGGCCTGAAAAGAGGCTTAATGATCAGTTTTCATTTTACATTAATATTATTTCCAAGTCATTCTTCTGCTAAGTCAATATCTAGGAACCTAGTTTAAAAGAGGTAGTGTGTTACATTAAATCTGTAGGTTTTGCCATCTGTCCCTATAATCTCCACGACAACTTTATTCTGTCATGCGATGCTTAAGACCCCTTCCAAACACCAGGAGCATTTCATTTTTCAGATAACTTTCTAATTAACATGCTAATGATCTTATGTATTTAAATTCAGAAAAATATATTCAAACTGACTCCATAGCCTAAAATAATTTTTGTATTCATTACCATCCCTTTCTTGCATTTCTCTGTCTGTGTTTTGATGCATTATTATTATTTTCTTGGCTTATTTCTTTTTTTTACTTCATAATCCCTGCTCATTTCTAAGTCGGCTTCCGGTGAACCAGGCCCTCCTCTCACGCCCAGAGCTTCACCTGGCCCAGAGAATGGAGCTATCCAGGGGATGGCCCAGGGGTGGCCATCCCTGATGGCCAGGAGTCCACCAGCAAATCCTTTGACCCCATCACCACTTCCTTTCCTGGACAACTTCTTGGAGGAATTAGAGAAGCTTAATGCTTTAACCTTAGGAGCTGACCAAGCCAAACCAAGTATCTTAGAGGAGACCCCCCTTGAAATTAGAGAGGAACCCTCAGCTCCCCTGCCACAGCCTCTGGCATCTGCCCCTGCCAGACCACCCTCCTCTCGGCCACCTTTTCCTGGCTCAGGTGTGACCTCAACGACAGCACAGCCTCAGGAGGCAGCGCCACTCCAGGGCCCCAGGAAGACGACTCAGAACAAGTGTGCAGATTTGGCAAAAATGAGAAAAGGCTTTGCAGGCCCCGAAAAGGTGTCTGAGATCCTGGGTGATAAATGTCTGGCCTCCACCCACACTAACTCGGGCCCCTTGCCCCAAACCCTCCCTGTCATTGGAGAGGAAGATGAGGAAATCTGTGAGGGGGTTATGTCAGGCACCCGAAGAAGGCCAGAATCTCAAGAACCAGATGCCTTGTGGTGGGGCCCCGGTGACCTAGAGGTGACGCCAAGCCTGCACATTGAAGAGGAGGAAGAGGAAAGGAAGTGTGACAGCTTGCAGTGTGCAGCAGCCTCCCTCCCAGGCCCTAAAGCCCCTAAGGAAGACAGCAGTGCAGCTCAAACCAGTCACGAGGTATTTTAATGTTGCCTAACCCCGGAAGAGCTAACCAGTCTCACTACCATCGGCCAGCCCCGTTAATTGTATTAATCAACACTGCTTTCGAAGTTTTCTATGTACCAAGCACCACAGGAGTTGGGGGCAGAGGGGTGTATGGAAACACACCACATTTTAATCGGATGATGTAAACGTATGATATAACTCCATTATTTATGTACAACTACAAATTCATATTTAAAGTTTTTATAATTTGTCAAATTTTTCAAAATTGATAATACTAGCTAATAGGTGAGCTCTTACTGAGGGTTAGACACTATTCTAAGAGCTCCACATTGTTACTTTTCAAATGGTGGGTTACATGATTATCTCCACTTTAGAGATGAGGGTATTGATACAAAATAGATTACTCCAATTTCAGCTGGTAAAACTATATACCATAGCTTTGGTGTAATGGTAGAGAGAGAATGACAGAGAGAGGGGAGGGAAGAAAAGGAGGAAGGGAGGGAGGGAGGGGGGGGGAGGAAGGGTAAGTTTCGGTTCCCTGTCAACTCTTTCTGAAGAGGTAATTTTCTTCAAATTGGTGACTACTTAAGAATTAGGTTCTGCATTTTCATTAAAAAAAAAAGTTGGGCAATAATTTTAATCAATCAAGAGGGATAATACCCTAACTCTTTAGCCTGTAAAGCTCTCTCTTAAAAAAAAAAAAAAAAAAAACACTTGATATCTCAAATACGTAACCTGTAAATTAAATAGAAAATATGGTTACTGGCAGATAATTGAAATTATGAAACAAAAAGAATGAATAATTCATATTATGTCTCTAGGCAAGTCACTTCCCCCCTTGGTCTTCTATTGAAAATTTTCTGAAAATGAAAACCATTTTTAAACCCAATAGTTTGCTTTTAAGATCTTACCAGTAATAGATGTCGAGTCACTTGGCCTACACAGGGTCTTTCTGGGTTTAAATAATGGTCAGGGCCCATGAGGCCTCTGGACAATCACAAAACCCCGAGACTTGGCTGTTCCCCAACCAGGAGAGAAAGTGTCACCTGAACAAAGAACCCAGCCACATCCACCTTTATATAAAGTAAACATGCCACTTCATAATAGAGACCGTCCACTGCAGTCAGTCAAGCATGATGCTAAGTCGATTACTTAAACAACAAATTTTCTCTCCAATTTAGTGTTAAGACATGATCCGATATGGGGCTTGGTTCCCAGGAATATCTACCTGCCTACAGACTAGTGGGGTTCTTATCTCCCACATACAAAAGATCACACTCACCATACCCATTGGAAATCTCAAATGAAATTCAGGAGGAAAAGTTAGTGCTTTTAAAGCAAGAGCTCGTCATACATGTCACTTTCCAGGACAGTCATTAACTTCAAAATTATTCAAATATGGGGGATATTGTCTCAAGACCAGGTAACCTCATTCTGGACACAGGCATAATCTCCTCTTGTCTTTCCTCAATATTTAAGCCACCTTCACTTTCTTCCGGGGACGGACCGTCTGCACCTTTGCCCAGCTGTCTGCTTTCCTCCCCTCACTTCCACTGTCCCCTGGCCTCTGTCTCTGCACGGGTCTCCACGCTTTCCCAGCCTGCCCAATCCTACTCACCTCCTCTCCTCCCCAAATACTCTTATCAACAGGAAATAAATCCACCCAGATTAAAGGTAACTGCATCTTGCGTGTGGTTTCTTGCATGTCTTTAAATGGACTTAATTAATTACATGCATGTTTTTTAGATTCATGCCATCTTACAAGATCTACAAAGTCATGTCCAGACTGACTGCTAACTTTTAACACCATCAGCATGGCCTCTATCCAGAAAGTTGAAAGTTGTATTTGCTCAGCAGCTATACCCATATCGAGGAGAAAAACAAACTAAAATTTATGTAAGAATAAAAAGTAATCATTATTTTTTAAAGTTGAGGGTCAGCAGGAGAACCATCCCAGTCAAGGGCGTCAGCTTTGTGCCTGTCAGTCTCTGCTGCTTCTTAGTGGGCTCATTGCCTCTGGTCCTTCCCAGCCACCGGCAGGCCCAGCAGAGCCTGAGGCAGGATGCACCGTGGCATTAATGGTCCTGAGGCTTGTTCTCCCACAGAACTGAAGGGAATTTGTAGGGATGCAGAACCAAAGCTTCTTTTGTAGGAGTTCACAAAGCATCCACCTCTGCGACTTGCAGGCTGACAGCTCTGCTGGTATTGAACTCCCCCTGAGGAGGTTATTTTTAAAACAGAATGACTGGCCTTGGAAAGAGCCTTAATGACAATAGAGAATGAAATCGTTCCATTATGGAAAAGTGTGGCTTCTATGATCAGAATGACCCAAAATTTTCCCCTTTAGACAAAAGGTGACGGACTTCAAAGAATAAGTGACCTTCATGTTCAGCCTTCAGGACGGGAAGGGCGGCCTCCACAGAGCGTAGCAAAGGCCCGGAGGCAGCCAGGTTTCTGTCTGTTCTGGGGAGAACCGGCGCCTGAGGGGGGCCAGCCAGGTGGTCGTCCAAATGCCAGTCACCCAGCCCGTCTGTGGGAGTCCCTCTCAC
Source organism: Anoura caudifer (assembly GCA_004027475.1). Classification (NCBI taxonomy): domain Eukaryota; kingdom Metazoa; phylum Chordata; class Mammalia; order Chiroptera; family Phyllostomidae; genus Anoura; species Anoura caudifer. The sequence goes on from PVKU01005923.1 coordinate 103,378, forward strand.
TCGGGAAAGGAAAAATGTCTGAAAAAATGCAAGACCAATTGCTCTTTGCCCTTTGAGGTTTTATCTTAGCTGGCAGAAAACAATTGGGAAATTTTTAAGATAGTAATAATACTTTGGGTAATGTCAAAGACTAAGAATTTTCCTTTTTCCTCCTCCTCTTTCTGTGGTTTTCTCTTTAAAGCCAAAGTATTTATTCCTTGTCATTCTCCACGTGTTCTCCAGCCTCTCAGCTTGGTCAATAAGGGGGAGAGGAACTTTAGAATCAATTTTCTACCATTGAGAGAAATGGAGGACTCCACATTGCAATATGGAAAACAAAACCAGGGTTTCAACAGGCTTATTGTCCTGCAAGAACCAAGCTCATCTCTTACATACTTTAGGTTCCAGCTGCTGGCACAATGTTAGGAGAGAAGAGGTATTCACAATAAAGAGATTTTAAAGGAATACCTTAATAGCTACATCAAATAACCACCTCCAGGAAGATGAGGATTTTTTCCTCTATTTTATCTTACATTTGAGAGCAAATGTTAATTTTTAATCCCCCACTGAGTTTTTTGAAACTTTATCAATTACTTTTCATTTCACAAAGAGAATATAAGTTGACTGAAGTTACCTGTGCTTGTAAATATAAATACGAACTGAACCAACTACAAATTTTAAACCATTATTATACTTTAAGCCCACATCCGACAGTAACAAACTGTGCTGACTTGAGTCCTTTAAGAAGGAGTTCTAGTTCTTCCATTTCAAGGAAAGGAAAGGAACCTAGCACTCAACTTTTAATAACGTGATAAAAGGCATAATATAATATGCATGAAATCATTACAACAGTCTTATCAACCCCTACCAACCATTATTTGACCTACCCATCCTAATTTAATGTAATTTTATTCTTTTAAAGTATTGTCTGACACAGTGTAAGTTTGTCACGTGACCTAAAATTTGCCATAAAGTAAAATTTGCCACCACTTTATAAGTGACAGAAGACTGAAGTGTACATATAAATAATGAATTTGATATATAAATCAGAATCCAGTATTTTCTCTAGCTTTTAAAGCACCTTTTCTTTAAATAATGGTTTTTTTAAAAAAGATTTTATTTACTTCTGGGGGGGGGGGAGAAAGAGAGGGAAAGAAACATCAATGTGCGGTTGCCTCTCATGTGCCCCCTACTGGGGACCTGGCCCACAATCCAGACATGTGCCCTGACTGAGAATCAAACCTGCAACTCTTTGGTTCGCAGGCCAGCACTCAATAAGTGCTGGTTTTTTGTAATAAAAATTATTATAATCCTCAGCTTTCCTATAAGCTGAGCTTCCAATTTCATCTAAGAGAATATTTTGTAAAAGAGACTTATAACATGAGGACTCAAGTTGCAATGGAAACTCCTTATGAAGAGGTAGGAAGACCTTTCTTGGTTTCTTCTAAGAAACACATTATCATGGTCCCATAAGGAAGCCTTCTCTCCCTAAAGCCATCCCATCAGAAGGTGACCCCCTTGGGCACAGTTTCCAACATAAAATCAAGCCCTGATTCTTCCTCAATTGTTCAAATGATCTCACCAGCTGTTTACCCACATCATTCCATCAGCTAAATGGTATTTTTCCCCATGAACCTTGATGTTTACAGACATTCTCCCCCATATTAGTCAAGTCTGGGGCAGCTGCAGGGCCAGAAAACTCAGAATAATTATAGCTTCAAACAAGATAGCAGTATATTTTTCTTAGGCATAAATGTGAGCATCCAGAGCTGGTATGTGGCTCCATAGTCATTAGAAAACCCAGGAGATTCCATTTTATTTGGGCACATCACCATCCTCAAAGAGAAGCTCCCATTGCGTGCCACAAAGTGGCTGCACCAGCTCCAGCAGTCCCTGCCTCATTCCAGCAATCAGGAAGGAGAAAAGAATAAGGGGGTTTATACCCTTCTTGAAGGCCACTCCCCAGAAATTGCACATGTCCCATCTGTCAGAGCACATTTAAAGGCAAGAAAGGTTGGAAATATAAACCTTATTCAGAATGGCCTTGTGCCTACCTGATATATGGGATGCTATAACTGAGGATGGACAGAGAAGGGATACTGGAGGCCACTGAGCCTTATCTACCATAGCCCCAAAAGAAAAATGCCTAACAAACTCCATCCCCAGAGACTGCAGATTCCAGGTCAATCATCCCTAAGTATTACAAAAATTTTCCTAAATGAGAGCTGAGAAAACCACATGCTTTTATTTAAAAGTCCTTTAGTCCTGCTGAAGTCCTCATGAACCAAACCAAATACCACATGATACATTGCTAGCTCATACCCACTACTGGAGAAAAAGCATATTCACACACAGGACTGGCGAGCTCATTCCCTGTCATGTTAAAAATCTTACTTTGAAGGGATGCCAAAATAGTCACAAGGTGCTTGGAGTTAGGACAATATTCGATAATTACATTTCATTATTTTCCCCAAAAAAGTCCTATTTTCTTCTTATGGGTTTTGTTAGAAAATTCTGCCTCTACCCCAACAAATGATTGGCACTTTCTATGCAATTTGATGGCTAGTAAGCAAAATTCCCCTCTCTCTTACTTATTCAAATAAGCTCAAAGAAAACAGGTCAGACCTGAGGGTGTCTTGAACCCAGTTGTTAAGCATTCTGTTAGAGGCGTGAAGTTTTCTTGCACGTGTTCTGAGCCATGCACCTTGCCTTCTAACACCTTTTCTGGGCCACCTTCACCCTATAATCTTCCTGCACTCTGCCTGTAAGTTCGGACTGAAGTAGAACTGATGCCTGTGGTGTGCAAGGTCGGCGCCTGCAGAGCTGTCTGCAGAAGGGTAGGCCCACCCTGCTGTGCCAGCATTTGGGAGCCTGCAGTGCTGTGTGTGCATGAAAACCAAACCAGGAACGCTCCCCCGAAGGCCTCAGAGTGAAGATGGGAACTAACTGACTTCTCGTGGCTTTTCTAGGATGATTTAAAAAGCGAGACCTTTGTCTTGGGTAAGCCTCCGCGTAGCCCAGTGATGTCTAGGAGATCCTGCAGCTCGCCTGTCAGAGGGCTCAGCGGTTCCCACAGGGTAGGGACAGACACCCTTGGGCCAGAAACCTGGCTACACATGCACACTCTCAGTGGGCTGGCTTTCCTTACTTGTCTTTGCAAGTAGGGTAGAGGCAACCTTTGAAGTGACCAACTGATGATGAGCTATGAAATCAGATCAACCCAAAAACCCTATCCTAAGTGTTTGCATAGTGTACCCCCATTTTATGTGTGCATAAGCCACCCCAAGTCCAGAAAGATATGGCCACATTCTCCACTAGACAAATAAGGGGGCAGCCTGTGCCTTCTGCACAGTCTCACACTTCCGTGCAAATGTTCTCTATAAATCCTGCTTCCCAGTCATTGTCTGTATGCAAAGGATAAAACAGTCACCAGGGCAGGGCAAAAGTAGCCTTACAATTGTTCGTATGGGAAATAATACAATAATTAATAAATGGCAATACAAGAATAAACTGTTTCACATAGTCACAACTGTAAACCTATTTTTGCTCCGCCCTGTACTGAACTTACACATACTGTCAGTAATGTTTGCTGCTGTGCCATTCGGTTTATTTGGATTTTTTTTTAAAATCCATTACCCTTGTTGCAAAGCATCTTGTTGCTCTGGTGGATGGGTGCTCCCTTCACCCCGTGGCCCTTCTTAAGCCAACACAGCTACTTTGGACTCCAGGTTCTCCAGGTCTCTTGACGGCCTGGGTTGAATTTAAAGATCAAACTGCTTTTCCCTTTAACTATTTAGTTCTATAACACAGATGGCACTTTACAACGAATGGGATCTGAATGGCACTGCGAATTCTGAGGAAGGCAGCAGAGGGTTTGGAATTGCCTTCCCTGAATAAGCCAGTGCGTTTACCATCTGTTTTGACAGCCCAGTTTAACCTCACACCGTCTATCACCTGACAGTGGGTCTGCAAGGGTCTCAGGGCGTCAATCCAAAGAAAATTCCCTTTTCTGCTTTTTACAAATGGAGAGACTTCTCTGTGTTTAATGCCATATTTGTGCTTTTTGTGTTGCAAAATAAGACCTCCTTTTGTTTCCAGAGATTTGTGTTGCCATAGAGAAAGAGGAATGTTGATTTGAAGAGATTCTTAGACTCCACAGAAGGGCCTTCCAGAGCCAAAAAAAAAAAAAAAGGATTTTTCCATAATTAATATGGCCACAAATTTGTGTCCACAAATTTCCCAAGGGTCAATAACAGGGCATGCTTTGGGTCGCCTTAAGTTTTTTGTTGCCAGATTTTTACAGTATGCATTTGTATGTTATGTGTGTTTGTGTGCAACATATTTTATAGTCTTTAGATTAATGCAAAGTGTGAGTTAATGTCATAATGTAAGAAGGAAAAGGAAGCCTTTAAGCATAAACATGATACTGTTAAAAGGAGAGTCTCATCTAGTTCTGGTTGGCAGTTACTAACATTTTCTGGGGTAAAAAAATTGATTTAAGAGCTCTAGAGCTTCTTATAACTCTTTTTTCAAAGATTTTTTTCCACATCAGTATCTAAAATAACAGTCAACCTGTATTTAAAAATCACCTAACACAAGATATAGGTAACCCTCCAGAGATGCCTGTACAGAAGCACAGATAAATAGATGGGTTGGGGACAGACTGCATCTCACCTCCTGAGCCAGAGAAGTATATAGTTTAGCGATACTGGAGATTTGAGGATATTTCAAAGCAGCTTGCTGTATGATCAGTGGTTTGTTATTTGGATCTGGCTTTGAAAGTTAGCATGTGCTTAAAACTTGTCTCAATTGTATCCATTTTGACATTAAAAATAGCGGCACTAAAAGGAAAAGGTTAAATATTTAGGCTTCCATGAAAACAGTGCGATGCTCCATTGGGTTTTCTAATTTGTATTGTACTCTTAAGACTCATCAAGATAATACAATACAAGCATGATGTAATACTCACCCAAAATTTCCAGCATGGGGTCTCTAACCTGTTACCACAGATTTATGAATGTGGGAAACCACATTCATAAATTCATAGTTCATGTGAGCCTTTCTGAATGTCACGAATGTATATTGTTTTGTATTTATTGCAAAACTGCTAAGAAGTTATGAGTAATAGAAATGCCTGAGTAGAAAAAGTAGAAATGATCATAGACCAGAAATCCTGGTGGCTAAAGAGTGGTCCTTTCTCAAGAATTTTAAACATGGGAAGGGAAAAACATGGTCAGAAAAACAGATGAATATTGAGTTCACATTGCTCTGCGGTCTTTAAAATACCTTCCAAAATCAATCCAGGCTGAAAGAACTTGAGAGCTGACTCAAGGCATGAACAACTCTTAGCATGTTGCTGCTTCCCCTCACCATGGGGTGGCAGTAGAGTGCAAACACACTACATCTCTTTTTCAAGAGGAGGAAAAGCAAAAGATAGGTGGTAAAATGATTTGCTTGTGTCCGCACAGAAAGAACATAAACAGCTGCCTAAAGGGGAAAATTAAGATGCTGATTTTAACCAGCCGAGGCCACCTATTCCATCATAGTAGTCTTTCATGCAATAAACAGTGAGAGTCAAAATCATCATGGTTTCTTCTTTTGACTTATTTGTGAAATTAAGAAACCATCTTGGGTATTTAGTTTACGGATCTGCAGAACGAAGTGGAATTATTACTATTACTGTTTCCACATGACTGTGACACTTGAGAATTACCCGATAAATGTCAATTGTCACAGCTCTCTCATAACTGCCCGAGTAAGGTTGATGTTGGCACCTATATGAAACACAGGAAACATGCCTGTGGACATGGTGCTTCCTTTACAGACTCCTTGAGGGGGACAGGCAAGATCTTAACCATCATCTTGTCCAACTCCTTGATTTTCAAGATCAGGAAACTAAGGTGTGTGTCCAAGGTTATACAGTCAATGCCAACTCCAGAAAGACATAAATGTATCTTATGAATGCTACATATTCCTCTGTTGGCCAAATACTTTTAAAATAAATTAATTCGAATACCGTAACGGTCATCTTTCTGCAAAGCTGGTTCCCAGTCATGCATGTTCACACAGAAATGATTCCTGTTAGAAAGGCAACCTTAGAGAAACTCTAAAGCTCACTGTTGCGGTAGATACACAACTTCTGTGCCAATGAAGCTGTGGTCAGTCCTGGCCTGAGGATGTGAACAGTGCAGAGAGCTGGTGATTCAGGGAAAACAAAAGTAAGGGAGGATGCTTTCAAAGGACAGGAAGGAAAAGACACAGTGGGGAAGGTGGGTGAAAGCAGAGGTGTTACTTGCCAGCAATCAGGGAGCACGAGGTCTGGAGTTGCAGAGGCCCTGGAACAGGGGGCCACACCCCTCTGGCAATAACCCCATCTTCATAATTGCCAAAGGGAGGGTTCATTTCCATGATGCACAAGATGAGATGAATTGAACTAGAAAAAATTGTCAGGACAATAACGAAAAGGTGCTTATACTGATGTTAAAAGCAGACTTTTATATTAATGAACAATCTGATTTTTAAAGCTGCAGTCACACTTTAGCATAAAGAAGCAACAAAATGGCTTTTACCAAGCCCTGGGTTCACATGTAAAGTCAAATTTTTACTCATCTCACAAGTATCAGAATGATTTAAATATTTGGAAATAGGGACACCATTTTCAGAGCACCATGAAATATATTTTATAAAACATTTTCTCTTCAGGCAAGAGCAAGTACTATTTATTATTTACAACTTTGTTATGCACTGGAAATGGTGCTACAACTGTTTTTGTGAGAAAACAGTACCTACCTTGACACATGATTGCAAATATGGTAGTGTAGTTTTTTTAAGTTACATTTTTACATACAGTATGTTTGAGTGACTAATGAAAGCATTTTCAATAGGATGTGGCTTTAATGTGTAATCTTTGGGCAGAAATTTTACTCCTGGAATTGTGTTTTCAGGGATGGTTCAAAAGGAGAAAAATAGTTCTTTATGCAAAATGTTCATAGCACTGTTATTTATGATAACAAAAATAGTCTAGAACAATTTTAACTTCAAAACAAAAAAAAGAAGAAAACGGTCAATAGAACTAAAATATATATATACACACACATATATGAGGGAGTGTTATTCTGTAGTGATTTAAAATAAGAAAGAAGACTGGAATATTATTATAAAATGTTCATAGCAATTTATATATACATCTTATTTCTGCATTAAAACTATATATAACTATATATCTATAAATATATATCTATAAAACTATACATATCCATAAAAATTATATATACATATATAAAACTATATATATGTGATTGGACAAGAAATCAAAGAAATGTAAGAGCATACAGGCTTATAAATGACTTATATTTGCTTTTCATATATTCAAATTGATTTAATTATGTTAAATTAAATGACCTTAAAATAGCTGAAAAACAGCTTAGTCTTCATCATTTTTAAAACAGTATATTTTATAATTTTGGTAACAAATACATTGTCAGTACTTTTATACTGACTTATAGGAGTATTGTAGTCTAAAGTCATATGTGTGTCCAGTCATTTTTATCCATTCTTTGGTCTTAAGTTTATATATTCCATGCACAGACTGTTAACTGAAATTCCTAAAAATACTATTAACAAAAACTTCAATTATATAATCAAAGCTTAAAATTTAGTAAAGCAAGTACCTACTCTTCTTCAGCTAGATAGGCAGCTTCGACAGAAAGAGAGCAGATGCAGAATTTAGGAAGGGGGCAGAATAAGACTCACACTGAAAGGAACCCCAGAGTTGCCCATCTTGGACCAGTGGGCTTTCTCTGGACAACTGGCAGGGAAAATTACCCAGCCTGTCAGGAATCCGCTTGTAACCCTGAGATCCAGGAAGTGACCCTGACCCTGAGGCCTAAGCACGTGGATCTACCTAGTAACTGATTCGGTAGTCATCAGTCACTTTCAGAATCACCGGGCAAACTCTGATTTACCTCATTTCACCATGTAGCCATCATTTAGAGGAGAATGCTTTTGAAACATGCTGTGAAAATTGTAATAAGTTTTCCCTTAAAAGGTAATATTTAAGTAATTGGTATAAAGGACACTGAATTTACATATTCAAGAAATGTGTTAAGTTTCATTCACTGCAATATTTATGTGGATATATGGGATGCTAAGGCTTGTCATTTCCAATATTATAAGTATCTATTACAGATACTGGTCTTGATGCTTAGTTTAAAAAGCAAGGAAACTCTTTTGAGAGTTCAGTGCACGGGGAATTCCCACCAATATTTCTCTTCTAAGGTAAAATGTTACATGTTACCTGGATATTGTTTGTTGCATTCTATTTAAAGTTCTCTGTTTCCTCTTTTTAAAAATGCATGTGTTTATCCACACTGAGAACAGAGAGTGTTAATTCAAATGTAGCATGGGGTGTCTGCCTATCGATCTTTCCATCTGTATTGTACGTCAAAATGTCCTCTGTGAAGGAAAAGTATATAAGAATGAATGTGGATACTTTGCTGTCAGACTAAATGTGGTTCCTTTTCTGCTTGTTTGAGAAAACGCTGAGGAATAAGGTTGTATGAAGGTGTCCAGACTTCCCGTTCAAGTGACTTGGTGTCTATGTTCTTGCCATATTCCTGGCCTTTGAAAAAATCAATGGGACTAAACCCTGACTTTTCCTTAAAACTTGAGCAGACTAGATTGTGGATATGTTCAAAACATTTGAACCTTGGTTGTCTTAAATTAATTTGAAGCACCCTTCAAAATATTTTAATTATTAATCCTGCAGAAGCCCTCTGTTGTTTTTTTTTTTCTTCCTCTTGGTTTTTTACAACAGGAAATATTAAATGTCAAGAAAAGTACCATGCCATTATCCAAATTATCTTTTAAGTAGTACCAGTTTAAACATTGATTACATTGAAAATCATTTCATTTCAGCCACAGCGTCCTGTGTTTACTCATGAAAACATTCAAGGTGGGGGGGAACCGTAAGTATTCTTCTTCTCTTCTAAACTCAAGACTAACCTTGACCCACAAGATGAACAATTGACAGACCAAAAGAGAGGATGGCACAACTCTGCGAGTGACAGAGACCAAAGTAACTACCATGAGACCTCCCAGATTAAGAGAGATTGCAATAGTCTCCCCATCTCTCATAACAGAGAGAAGACGCTAGTGATTTGCAGAGACTGATTTATGCGCTACAGAAGCCTTCTGAAGCTATAGAGATTCCTGAGACTTGGGAATCCATCTCCCTCTGCTCACTCACCATGCAGATTCTAGTAACTATAGCTTTAAAGACACTGAAAATGCCTTAACATTGTTTTTGCACATGTTTAGAGAGCAGGAGAATGTAATAATAGACCTAAAGTGATAAATTAGTGACAATTCCAAAGTTACATTCTGGGAAGGGTGTCTGGGAATGGCAATATTAAAAATGCACTGTCATTCCAGTGATATGCCTTTTCACACTTCCAAGTCCCCTCTCCTTGCTGATACTTAAATCAAATCATCCTGAAGGTGTCAGACACTGTCCTTCAGACTCATATATTGTGTGTCTTTTTCTGTTCCATTGTTGCCCATTAGAGATGCTCGGGGGGATCTACCTCCTATTGGTGCCTGCCATTCTGTGAGTCAGGAGCTAGGCCCCTGGAAGGAGGTATGTCAGGCACACCTGAGTGCACACAGGGAGCCTCCCACCCACTGCCCGGGCTCCGCCCACCTGGAGCCCAGCAAGTCCAGTAGGTGTGGGCCTAGTGTCTTCATCACTGTGCATCCTCCTTGCTTCTCACAGACCTGAAACTTAGCTAAAAGCATGCTCTTCAGAAAGCATCTCTGCCCTGAGACTGGCTGCCTCCAAGTACCACCAGAAGGCCTTGTTAAGAAAAAGACTATGAAAAGGACAGGTTGGAAATAAGAATCATTCAAAATGTCACTGAATTGGAAACATTTTAAACATGACCTGTAATTCTAATGTTTTTATTTTCTTATTTATGCAAATGATCATAGGATCACATCAAAAAAAAAATAAATTCCAGGGCTGGTTAGGTTTATTGCATCACCAACAGATTATAGTAGCAGCTTTTAAGGATTTTATGAATTAACAGGTGTAGCATGTTGCACTGTTTTATGAACTATGGAGTTAAGACTTCGAGTCTTGGTCATTTGCATGTTTATGGAACCTCTGAGTTCAGAGGCGGGGAGAAGGCACAGTTTTGAAGTCCTGCTTTGGACATTGTAAAACATTCTTTATTACATTTCTGTTTGATGGCAACCCCAATTCATGAGGTGTCACTTAATCTCTTTCATTCAAGAAATAGGTTTTGAGTGAAAATAGGGGCAATGTGTCATGTTTCCGCAGTTCAGAACTACAGTGAAATACGCAATTAAAAAGTTGC
>PVKU01005924.1:0-113651 GCA_004027475.1 Anoura caudifer
GGAGCCACACAGGGGAAGGCCCTGGCTGTGAGCAGTGCTGGTTGTACAGTGAGGTGTCCCAGAGAGCTCTGAGGGGTTGGGCAGGGCTGAACTTGGTGGGAGCTGGATGGGAGGATGGAATGATCCAAAGGGAGGGGCTGCGGACACTTTAAGAGCTGGGGTGGTAAAAATACAAAATAGAAAGTGGAGAAGGGAGGAATGGCGGTGGGCGCGAGGTGGGAAGGGCCCAGGTCATGTTTGAAAACAGACAGCTTAGCTCGAAGAGCTAAGAAAGGGCTAAGTGTTTCTACTGAAGCATAACAGCAAATTTCTTAACAGGCAGCCCAGAGGGACGTCCATCTAGGTGGAAGGAGAAAGGGCTGCTTGGGTCACTGAGTATATTTGGTTAAAGTTTTCAGAATTGAGTTTGTAACCTATTTTATAATTCCTCAGAAATCACTTATTTATAAAGCTCAAATTCACTGTAAAATAGCTCAAAATAACCAGAACTGCACCGGCACATGCTTGTGCCTGGACATAGAGGAATTCGCTCTGCCTGATGCCCCTTCTACAAACAGTTTCAAACCGGCCAATTCAGAGCCCGGCCTATGGCCTCGGTGAGTAATACAGAAAATACTGAGTGTAGAGGACCAGAGAGTGGACGCCTTGTGCTGCAGCAGCCCCAGACTGTGCCAAAGCACTTTTATTTAATTAGGAAATATCGATTTCCTAATTAAATAAGACCTTGGGCACCAGTTATAGCTCCATCCCCACTTAATAACTTGATCCTGGTGCCTCAATTTCTCCATGTATCACTGAGGATAATCATGCCTCTTTGGCCTACCTACTAGGGTTAGCTTGAGTGTCCATTGCAAGGATATGAATAAAAAAACCTGTTTCCCTGGGCAGGTGGCTGGGTTGGTTGGAGCACTGTCTGGTACACCAAGAAGTTGCAGGTTTGATTCCCTGTCAGGGCACACATCTAGGGTGCAGGTTCAATCCTTGGAGTTCAGGACATATATGGGAGGCAACCAATAGATGTTTCTTTCTTACATTGATCTCTCTCTCTCTCTCAAATTAAAAAACATATCTTTGGGTGAGGATTGAAATTTAAAAAAGACTTTGTTAGCTGTGATGTAAAACCAGAATAAGGGCCAAGGTAGGGGGATCTCCAGGGGAAGGAGCTGCACCCCAAGGCCTGGATTCTAAAGACTTCATTCATCTCAGTGGCGGTGCTCAGAGTGCCAGTGAGTTTTTCTCAGTGTGATGGCTCCGTGGAGAGGACAAGACACAATTACGATGCTCACCTAGCTTCTCTGCATGTTCTGTAGAGTGAAGGGAGCTATGGGAAGGGATCCTCTAAAGAAAAATAAAAGATCCAGAGGAGTGATACTGGGCTCAGAAGACAGTTTGGGCAGATTTCCAAAAACAGTCCCAAACCTTGTTCTGGCATTGCTGTCTCGACACCACCACTCACCAGACTCAGAGGTGAAGTTTATTGGCCCACCAGGACTGAGGGGGAGATAGAAGCTCGGACGGGGGCACGTTCAAGGTGGCACAAAAGGAAGCTGTGTGGAGCTGGGTGGAGGCCCCAAGGCTGCCTCCAGTGGCACGTGGAGGTGCAAGGGTGACAAAAACTCAGCCAGGCTCAGCATTCTCTGGGTATGATCTTCTTCCTGCAGGGTGCTGATTTCCTGGGAAGGTAAAGGCCTTTCACCTAGTTTATGTCACTAATTGCCTGTGATGCCACTGATGTAATACAGGACTGAACAACCTGGATATGAATCGTACTTCTTTTCCTTGTATTTGGCCAGCTAGATGGGTTTTACCATTTTCCTGGTTTTCCCAGAATCTCACTGCAGAGGGATTGGATGGGCTGCCACAATACATTTTTCCCAGGGAGTCCCCAGGCCTGGGTTCCCTCCTAGCTTGAGATCCAATGTGGACAACCTTGGAGAAGAGACTCTTACCACAGAATCAAGGAGGGTGGGCCTGGGGAGGAACCAGGGCCATCAAGTCCAGTGACTTTTTATAGAACTCTTTCTGAGAGAACTCCTTAGTATTGTATGTAAACATACAAATGGGGGTGCCCTGAAGAAACCGAAGGTGATTCCTAGGTCACCTGCCAGAGACTCTTGATGCATAAAAGCCCTTTATTTTTCAGTTTGGGAAAGGTTTAGTGATGTCGCTAGAATGACAGGGTGGCAGATAGGAATCTAGAACTCAGGACGCATGACTCCCAGTGGTACTGAGTTCCTGTTCTGCTTCATCATGTCCCTGCCCCTCATGTGCCTTCCAGAGGAGAAATGACAGTGACTAGGATCAGGATAAAGAGGCCTGACCCTTGGTGAAAATGCATCATGACAGTAAGGAAGGTACAGGGAGCATTTTTTCCTATGTCGCATCTGGAGACAAGGCCACTCCTCCACCAGGGAGCACCGTGCTCTCTCTGTGAACTTCCTGGAGCGCCTACTCCCTGGACAGGACCGCAAAGAAGGGGAGCAACCACCACTCGGTCACCGGTGCGAGCTCTGACTCGCCTCCGCCTGGCATGCCACCTCCGTTATCCACTCTTTCCTGGGTAAGCCTCACTCATCAGTAGGTCTCAGTTCTCATTTCACTTGCTGATTCCCCAATTTAAATATCTCCCTGTTCTAATTCCTAATTATACCCTTTATTTTCCTCCCTATGCGATTAGTAATGACATCCAAGTGATTTGAATTATTCGTTTAATATCCACTTCTCCCACCAACAGTAAGTGCCCTGAGGCTGGTTCTCTGTCCATCCTCATCACTTCTGTGTGTCCAAGGGCAAGCACAGAGGCTGGCGAGGTAGGGCCCATGGACAAACCTCGTCCTCCATCCATCCGTCCGTCTGTCTTTGAATGACCCAAGAGCTAAAAACAGTTTTTACATTTTTTAATGGTTGGAAAAAATCAAAAGAAGGATAATATCTCATGACACTGAAAATTATATGAAATTCAAACTTCAGAAAACAAGTAAATTGGAGCACAGCATGCTCATTCATTTGCAAATCTACTGAGGTTGTTTTCACATTACAATGGCAGAGCTGCCCCTGGTTACAACAGAGGGAAAAAGGAGAGAAGGGCAGTGCTGAAGTTCAGACACGCGTCAGGGATTAAACTCAGACCTTCCAAACTCCTGCAGGGCTTCTATTTATCGAACTTCTCCAAAGTGGCAAGAGAACTCCAAACACCTGGCCCAGAATCTAACCTGCCCCCTCTCAGCAGGTTTTCTAGATGTCCATGAGAGGTAAATATCCCAAGGACCTGGGATAAAAGGTGCTTTGTTAAAAGCCACTTTGAACACCTCCCTGAGAAAAAACACTTAACGGGATAAAAGCATTTCTGGTGAAAAAGGCCTGATGGGTTCTGTTTGTAGCAAAGCTGAGGCTGGTGTCCACTCTATTACGAAATGAAATTGCCCTGGGAGTTTCAGGTTCCAAGGACACATTGTTCCGCTTTCAGATCTTGCTTTTGTTCCTGCTTACCTTGCTGACCTGGGAACAAAGCCACAGTCCTGTGCAGACAAACGCCCCTGGGGTAAGAGCACCTGGCTTCACCTCAACCTGTTCAAACCAGAACCGTTTTGATGTGGTGACATGGATGCTAATTCAAGTCTCATGAAAGTAGGTGAATCCTCTAGTCTATCATTATGGTTGTGATACTCTGGCATATTTCACTTCACCTAATAAATAGAGGTGATGTTTAGTAACAGCAGGAGCCAGGGTGGTTGTTGGAGGAAGTTATGGGGAAGACACTAATCTATAGCCCAGGGGAAACCATTTTTGAGTTGATACCTTTGATCTCATAAACTCTCAGGACTGGAAGTGGCCTTAAAAGGTTATCCAACCATTATGGACTGAATATTTGTCTCCTCCTAAAACTCACAAGTTGAAGCCCTACCCCTCAATGTGATGGTGTGAGGAGGTGGGGCCTTCAGGCTGGGGGTGGTGATTTATGTACAGATGAGGTTATGAGGGTGCGGCCCCTATGAAGGGATTAGTGTCCTTCTAAGAAGAGCAGGAAAGGCCAGAGCTCTCACTCTCTCTCCAACATTTGAGGTCGTAGCTAGAGAAAAGGTGACTAACTGTACATCAGAAAAAAAGTGCTTATCCAGAGCCTAAGTTGCCAGCATCGTGATCTGAGACGTCTAAGCCTCCAGACTATCAGAACTAAGTGTACAGTGTATAGTATTTCATTACAGCATCCCCAGCTAAGACACCAGCCAATCCGCACACCCGAATTTGAGTGTCCTCTCCACAGCCTCTGTTTGAATGACCATGTAATGTTGCCTCCTCACTGCTGACAAAAATCAAGATGACTCCTGATAATCAGCTGAAATTTGCTCCCTGTAAGTCCAACCTAATGGTCTTAGTTCCATCCCTGGATTCCAGAGGAAAAGTTTATTTTGCCTTTCATGAAACAGCCCCATAATCATTCCACCTTGTCCCTACCTCCAACTCCCATTGCTACCTCCCCGTAACCTTATCAATCTTATTTTCCAGATGCAACAAGCTAATATTTTCTAAATGTTCTTCATATGATATGATTCCAAGTCTCATTTTCTACTAAAGCTTTCAACAGGGGCGGTAAGCAGCCAAGGTGGTAGATGCTCACTCCATTCCCCTTCCATGTCTCCTTCCAGGAATGAGAAAGTGAGGAGACGCAAGTAAGCAAAAGGCCTGCCTACTAGAGAAGTCACTAGCTGGACCATTAAGAATTGCTTTCCATTTAAACCCAACAGTTGTCTTGTGGACATGGCATAAAGGGTAACTCCTGGCCAATCACAGGGAAAGGGGACAGGACTGCAGAAAGAACATAGGAATCTAGATGGGCCATTCCAGGACTTGGGTCTCCGTGCCAAACTTCAACGAATTTGTGTTTGAGAATGCACTTAAGTGGAAAGTAAAAAAAGAATAACCTTTGCTACATAGAGGTAGCTAGGAACCAAGCATCCCCGCGGTAGGTAGAATGAAGGAAAATGAATTCATCTCTTGAGGCGGATTATCTAATGCAACAGTTGGCAAACTACTATGGCTTTCAGGTCCACCCCAGCTGTTGACTGTTTGTAAATAAAGTTTTTTATTGTGTATGGCTACTGCTGTTCTACAACAGCAGAGGCGAGTAGTTACGACAGAGGCTCTGGCCCCCAAAGCCTGAAATATTTGATAGGTAGCCCTTTATAGAAACAGCCTGTGGACCCCCGATCTAATTCACTGTCTCCTGTATTGTAGCCTTGCAACTCTCATCCTGCGTGATACTCCCCCAAACATATTTGGAGAAATTCTTCACACCAGATGCCACCTTGGAAAATTCTTCACACCAGATGCTCACCAGCCTTTTCAAAGGCTCCAAGAAGTCTTGCAGCCCATTTTAGTTGAACGTTGTTTAACTCAGCATTCCTCAGAAGCACCTGACCCTATCAACATTCCATGGAGCATCAGGAGCACACTCAGCGAAACACCAATCTTGTTGCTTATTACTGTTCTTTGAATTGATTTTCTTTCTATTTTTTTCCAAAGCCTGTGGATGAGCCTTGCTTAGATTTTCCAGTCTAGTGACTGTTATGCTGATGAAAGCTGAGGCTGGGGCTGGGGTGTGCCCCTGAGGCCAGAGCGGCACAAGGGCCTCTCTCCCTGAGAAGACCACATCAAAAACTAGGGCGAACCCTCAGTGGGCCAGAGGCTTCCCCCTCCAATGTCACCAGATTTTCTATGAGCAAAGAACATACTACCTTTTGTATCTAAAACAAAACAAACCCTTTGTTGAACCCAATCCCCAGGCAGCTACCACCCATTTTTTGCTGACATTTACAACAGAATTCCTCTAAAGCATTGTCTGTACTCATTTCTCCCAATTGCCCCTTCCAATTCTGTCTAGGATGCACTCCACTCAGGCTGTACCCTCTACCCCTCCCCTGAAATGGTTCTTGTCAAGGTCACCATGACTGCCATGGCTAAACCCAATGGTCCAGGCTCAGTCCTCACACTCAAAACATCTGCAGCATTCTACACGGAGAATGGTCCTCCCTCCCGCCATCACTTCCGCCTCTTGGTTTCTGGGATCCCACTCTCCTTTGTCTCCCCTCCTTCTCAGCTGCTTGGTGGGTCACCCTCGCCTCCCTGACCTTTAAGTGCTGAAGTGTTTCAAGGCGCCTCAGTGGAAAGCTACCCTCTATTTATACTTTCTCTAAGTGATCTCATCCTGTCCATGACTTAACTGTGAATGGCTCCCACGCTTCTGCCTCCATCCTCTGTGTGGAATGCTTTTTCCCCTAGAAATTTGCTTGGTTCACTTCTTTCATGTTTCTGCCAAAATATCACATTATAAGTATGGTCCGCCCTGAGCACTCTGTATAAATTTATGTATAAATAACCACCTTCGCCCCTTTACCCCTGCCTTCCATTGTTCCCTTACTATGCCTTCTTTTAACCGTCTTAGCCCTCTGATAGCCTCTCTGTCCGCTTAGGTATTTGTTAGTTGTTTGTCTCCTCTCACTAGAACATGTTTCATGAAAGCAGGGACTCTTTTGTTCTGATCCCAGGGCCTGGAAACCTAAAAGACACAGAGCTGGCATTACACAAATATTTTAGGAGGATGAATAGAGGTGTGAATTGTCCACCTTGGGACTGTAGAGTTCAACAGAAGTTCGTAGCTGGGGGAGCTAAGTTGAGGGTTTTTTGCCTCAAATGCCATGGCTTGTTAGTGACTGATACTAGAAACCTGGTCATTCACTGAGTCTCTACTAAGTGCCAGGCATGGAGATGGACAATAGGACACAGGTCCCATTTCTGCTCTTAGGAATCAAGACCTACTTTGAACAGGCAAGGGCAACGCACCCCTTGAACTCTAGGCTGGGTCCCTTTAATGGTCCCTTCTTACCGCCATCCTAATGACCCTTTGAGACCAAGAAGATGTTTGTCTTTAAATAGGTGTTACTCCTCCACGTGGCACAAATCTTAAATGATTCTGCAGCAGGAAATGAATTTATACCTCACGTTCAAGGCAACTTCTTCAGCTCCTGAACTGTAACTATTGACAAGTGGTGGGGTGTCTTGAATGATTGGGGAGGTGTCCCAGTATCAAGGGGCTGGTCTCTCATATTTGCATTTCCAGTTTATAATGCCTACTTCTTATCAAAGTGAGTAGATTTAATTTTGGTCACTCTCACTCTAAAACACTGCAAGTCTGCCCCTCCCCATTGGGAAAGTTGTTACACCGTTGCAAGTGGGGAGCAGAGGGGGCTCTGTGAGATCCTTACCCCAGCCTGCTGGCACACGGAAGAAAACATTAGCAACCATTGTTTCAGAGGTCTTCCCTCAGCCATCTGCACTGTTCTCAGTGAATGGCATCTTAGAACCCAGTTTGGCACAGGATCTTGAATGTCATGATTGCCCCGACTATTTTGTACCAATGCAGTGACCCTTAAAACATGTGTGACATGTGGGTTATCTTCATTGAGCCCACTCTTGTGCAACTTTCCTTGGGTTGAGTCCAAACCAAATCCCTAAAGGCTCCACATGTCGGTGTTGATTTTATCTTTGGGACCCACTTTCACGTAAGTCTCACCTTTCACTTATTTGCCGGGTCAGTTGGCCTGGGAACATGAAAAAAAGCATTCATTCCATTAATTTTGGACCTAGATACCAGCATAACTCTGTTGACTACTGAATCGCATATAGGTTAGTGAATATTTCCATTTACCCACAGGCTGCACCAGGAGTCTAAATTATTGCCATCACCAGGTTATGGATGGGCACACCAAGGCATGTGGATGGCAGATGACGTGCTGTTGGCTCAGAGGACAAATGGCTCAGAGCTGCTCGTCCTTTGCTCTGTCTGGGATCCCCTAATATACTGCAAACTTTGGAGAAAGCTATTACACTGACGACTCCAACAACATTAGAATTCCCATTATTGAGAAAGATGCACTTTCATTTAAAGGGTTTCATTTTTCTTAGATGAGTTCTACTTTCTGCTTTCCCTTCATTCAAATCCTATGTTTATTATTTCCACTCCGCTGCTGGCCTGATGAAGCTAAAATTCCACTCACACCAGTCAGCCAACTCGACTCCAGGCAGCAGCGGACCAGAGCGCTTGGTCTGCTGGAGACAAAGGTTTCTCTCCAGTTGGGTCAGCATGCTGGATTTAAACTGACAAGATCATAGCTCTACAAAAATAAGATCTATTAATTGTCCTGTGGAAGGAAAAGGTCATTGGGCATATGTTACCCTGTATCTCATTTTACAGCTAGGGCCTGGGCTCCGGCACCAAATCATTTCTCGGTAACTAGATTCTGCCTCTCAACAATAATTTTAAAAATGACTAGATAAAATCATGCTCTAGGTCTGCTTGTGAATTTCATTATTTGAATACATTTCACTTACACCAAGACCTGTCTGGAGTTGCTGACACTGTACTTTCTCCAGGACCCCACTGAAAAATTTATTTGAGGTGTCTGGAAGCATTAACTGCTTCTCCCAGACCCCTGTTGGAGCCCGTTTCTCAGGCTTCAGCTCCTAAGAAGAACAGAAGTTTCCTTCAGGTGACCTGAGTCAGTAACAGTGGCAGAGCATGGGAGAGGGGCAGGCGGGAACACGCTGTCCATGAGACCAAACACGATTCACCCCCAGGGATGGGTGGGCTGCAGAGAGGAAAGGCAGCAAAGAGAGCCACGTCCCAGTTACAGTCCTCGAAGGGGTGGAGGTGCGGGCGTGTGCCAGGCATAGGGAAAGGAAGCTGCTGCAGAAGAGGCTTCCTCTAGCTCTCTTTGGGGTACTGTGGGCGGGAGCCACACCGTTTTGCCTCCTTGGACTGGGGGGGCACGTATTCAGATTGAATACACCTTTACCGAGTGCCTACTGTGTGCCCACCCCAAAGTAAACACTCTCATGCACAGTGCTTCACCCCCTCCTCACTGTAACCCTGTGAAATAGGTAGCGCTGTAATGCCCTGCTTTTTTCTGCTTGTTTGTTTGCTGTGAGCAGCTTGATTAAATGGTCATGCCAACCGTGTTAACTCTTACCAGGAGGAAGGTGGAGACTGAATAAATAAACAAACAAACACACAAACAGCAGACAGACAAGTAGGTTCTTCCTTTCCAGTTCCACTGCCAGTCCCTCCTGCCTACAGCGGATCCAGGCAGGATGACTTGCCCAAGATCACACGGCCAGGGGGTGGCAGAAAGGGGACACGGGACGGGAGAGCAGCACAGAAAACCTAGGATTCCTCCTCCTTCCCTGCCCCCCACTTTCCATGTCGATGACCTGCTCGATACGGCTGGCTTTGTGCTTGCAAGATACCCTTGTAGTCACCCTCTCAGTGGTGTTGCGCCCCCTTCATTTTAGACCCAAGTTTTGTGTTTTTGTTTTTCTCAACCTTCACCCGGATGATCAGTAAAGTCCCCGATAAGCATCATTTCACTCTGCTTTTTTGGGTCTCACTCATTCAGGGCAGTCAAGTCCGTATTTCAGCGTTCCACGCTGAAGACAAGTGTACGAATTCTGCCCCTCACATGGAGAATTTCTCTCTGGTTCCCAGAGATAGCATGAGCTCATCCAGCACCACACCAGCTGCGGCGGAATCACGTTTGTCCAGAGGAGAGCTCCCTCGTGGGAGCCACTGCCCTGTGGACCCGCTCTTTCTTTCCCTTGGCCCCACGCCCTGGAAGGCTGGTGCTGCTCTGGGGGAGTCCACCACGGCAGCTTCTCCAGGCGGTTCAGCTCACGCAGGGGGTGGGGCAGGGAATGGGAGAGCCCCAGTATTCTCACTGAGCGCTGAAATGTCAGTGTGAATGAGGAGGAGTTTGGGAACAGGTGGTTGTGCTGTCCTCCTTCCCCTCTTCAGACAAAGACTCTCCTTGACCTAACTCTAGTCAGGCTCCTCTAAGCCCTCCAGGCCTTGACCTTCTGGGCTCATCCTTGTTGGCCCTGCAGAGCACAATTTTAGTAAGAATGCTGTCAAGTCAGTTTAGCCAGTATCCGCCACCCCCATTATCGGCCAAGTGATTCATCCCCCACGGTCCCCCAGGTAGCGTGTGATTACGCTCTCCTGCCTTCAGCAAGAACTCTGCGAAGCCGGTGCAACAAGCATTACCCTGCTCTCTCAGTAATTTCCATCCACCCACTGCTTTTGGCTATCAATCCCCATTTTTCCTTGTTGCATTTGGAATTGAGCCCAATTGTATACTGAGTTCTCTTTGCTGCTGTTGCAATTGTGTCCCTGAGTAAAATCTGCTTTTACTGCTCTAACTGCTATTCAGCGCTGGTCTTCTTTGACACTTCCACAGGTGCCTTCGGAATGTTAGAGTTCTGAACCGCACATCTCCCTCTGAACAACTGTGGACCAGTCTGGGGAGAAAAGAATCAAACAAATACAAAACTTAAGGAGCACGACCTCCTCGCGCTCTGGGTGTGCTCGCGCAAAGGGTGTTTGGAGCACGCAGTACGTAAAGGTACAATATCAAACATGGGCTGCGTCAGAAAAGGAACCTCAGAGCGCAAACTCGTGAATTTTTAGTCCTATTTACATTTCACTCTCCCACGCTCGTTATTCAGCCTAAAGTGTTCTGCCGTGATTGTGGTCATCGGCTACTTTCTGTAAATGAAACTGAGTAACTCTATTAACCCAAATTATTTTTTGAATGCCTGTGCCAAAAGGAAGCCTAGAGCTAAATTTAGTGCTCAACGGCAATAATAAATTTATCCCTGATGCCTGGCATTTCTCATTCTCTTCTTTTAATTAGTTTTAGCTCCCTGTCCGTTTTTAATTGTCCAGGTTTATTTGAGATTTAACATAATAAAACACTTAATCCCTCTTGCATTTCTCCTCAGGAAGTCAAATTAGCTAATATCTTCAGATGTTGGCACTTCCTCTCAAGGAATAAGCCCTTCCTGTAAAAAATCAGCTGGAAAACATGAGTGTAAATGGGCGCGCAGGCCACTGGCTAAGACGCTGCTCTTCCTTGCTATGGACGTCAGCTGGCTTCGAGCTTCAGCTGGGGCAGGTATCACACAGGTACACAAGCACCTTACACACCTCCATGTCCTCCACTAAGTAAACAAAACCCTGTTCTTCTTGAATGGAGACTTTGAACTCCAGACAGTAGGCCCAAGTTCAGTTTTTTCACAAGAAAACATCATTTTATACTGGAAACTGAATTTGCACTGTCCAAGCAAAATGGCTTGGAATGGAGCCAAATGCAATTATTAAAATGGATTTACTCCTATCCTGCCTGGGGTAACCTGGTTATGTAGCTTTGTGAGATTCAGCGGGACTTGCTTTTCCCTCTGGCTAAATAAAGACAGACCCATTTCTGGTCCGCCAGCAGTGGAGTTCTATACAGCACAGGAACAGGGACTGGTGGACCACGAGGCAGAAGCCAGTGTTTGCTCTCTAACTCCACCGTCCAACCAGTGTTGATCCAGCCCAGGCAGCTGAAGCTGCAGGAGACTCACCAGGGATGCCAGGAAGCAGGAAACGTGGAGGGGAGCTGGGGTAGTGCTAGTTTCCTTCTGCCCTTCCTGTGGTTCCTTCTCCAAACCAGCACCCTGCTCTTCTTGGACCCCCGCGCCCTTAGACACCTGCCGACCAGGGCCAACTGCTTCCCCAAACCCTCCCTCCACAGCAGCTCCTGCAGTAGGCGCCAGGGGCAGCTGGCATCATGGGACCCCAGCTCTGCCACTTGCCAGCTCCATGTCACCTGACCTCTTAGAAGCTGGGTTTGCCAAACAGGGAGGATAATCCTCACATCATGATTAAATTTGATCCGATTTCAAAATGAAAACGGAATGTCAAAAAGATACCTGCACTCCCACGTTTATTACAGCATTTTGCACAATAACCAGAATATGCAAACAACGTAAGTGTTCATCAGCAAATGAATGGATAAAGAAGATGCGGTGTGTATACATCATAGAACATGATTCGGCCACGAGAAAGAAGAAAAGCCTGCCATTTGGGATAACATAGATGGACCTCGAGGGCCTTATGCTAAGTGAAATAAGTCAGACTGAAAAAGAAAACCACTGTATGATACCACTTACATGTGGAATCTAAAAGAGGCAATTTTGGAGAAACAGGGAGTAGAGTGTTGGTTGCCAGGGTGGGGCATGGGGGAAGTGGGGAGGTGTCACTCAGAGGGTACGAACTTCCAGTGACAAGATGAAGAAAGTTTGGGGATCTCATGCACAACATGCGACTGTAGCCAGTAATACTGTATCATACATACGTTCAAAAGCTGCTGAACGAGTAGATCTTGAATGTTCTCACCACAGAAGAAGAAGTTGTACCTCTGTGACATGACGGAGGGGGGCCTAATACTATGGCAGCAATCATTTTGCGGCATATACGTATCAAGGCATCAAGTTGTACCCCTTAAACTCACACAATGTTACAAGTCAATTATATCTCAAAAAAAGCTGAAAAAGTTTTTAAAAACTTTAAAACTTATTTCAAGTGCCTGGCATGATGTCAGAACACCCGTAAAGAGTTCGTTATGGCTACTTCCCTTCCCCTCTCATTCCCCAGTCCCTCTCCCCAGCAGACTCACCCAGCTTGTCTCTTCTCTTCAAGGTTCTCCCCTCTAGACTGGCAGTCACAAATGGCAGGATTTCCCTCTTTCCAAGGTTGAATATATATGTATATATTAACATATGAGATATGTGTGTGATATGTATAAATGTGAGAGAGATATATACATCTCACATTTTCTTTACCAATCCATCCATCGAAGGACATCTAGGTTGTCTCCGTATAGTGGCCATTGGGAATGGCATCGTGAAGAACACGGGAGCTCAGACAGTTTTCATGATCCTGGTTTCAGACCCTTCGGCTGCAAGCCCAGAAGTGAGGCTGCTGCATCATACTTATCTTAGCGATAATTTTTGGATATGACACTGTAGCCCAGTGCCTGGTACCTAGTGACTACTCAGGACTGACAAAGACTCTCCTTGACCAACTTAGCTTTAGTTAGGCTCCTCTGAGCCTACTTCTCGAGGAGGCCTCCCTTGGCCCCCACCCTGTCTTTGGCCTGCCTAGCTCAGTTTTAACAAGAATCTTGCTAAGTCAGTTTAGCAAGAAATCCGTCACCCTTGAAGTTTCTTCTTGGTAATTTTCCATCCACTGATCCTCTCACCCATGTGTTCAAAACTGAGCCTGATCTTTCTCTCCTCTTGCAATAGTCTTAAATATAGTTTTTAAAATCATTTTAACAAGTGTCAGAATCATTCCTCTTTAAGAGTACATGCCTGAGCGCGGGCCTTCGAGCCAAAGGATCTCGGGTTCAATTCCCAGTCAGGGCACATGCCTGGGTTGCAGGCCAGTTCCCGGCAGGGGACGCACAAGAGGCAACCACACATTGATATTTCTCTCCCTCTCTCCTTCCCTTCCCCTCTAAAGATAAATAAATAAAATCTTTTTTTTAAAAGAGTACATGCCAATGATTATTGCCATTCTCTCTCTTCCCTTCCAGCGATCAAGAGGTTGTAGAATTTGTCTAGCTAGTTCCTGGCTGACAAGACAGCATTTCCACAGTCATGTGACAACTCTTCCCTCTTGGCACCATAGTTGGGCCAAGGGGACCTGCCCTTAAACGGTAACTTCAGGTCGGTGGTTTGGGGTCAAATGGAAGAGGGGGAATAGAGTCTGCTCCAGCACAGCCGTCACCCTCCTTCCTCAGGGTCAATGTGGTGACTGCCAAGTAGGGGCTGGGCCAGCACTTTGGAAGCTGCTCCTAGTCTCTGACCCACATTCAGCCCGGAACAAGCTTTTAATCAGGGAAAGGCCTAATCCTAGGAAACCAATGTTTATGATCAAAGGTCAACCTCAAAATCCAATCCAGAAGCAATTACAGTAGAGTTTTAAGAACCACAGTTGAAGTTCAACGTCCAACCTCTTTTTCTGAAACAACTTGCCTCTGCCCTTTGACAAACCAAGTTGAGTCTCAGGGGACTAAAATACAATTTTAATTTAAAACCTAAAGCTCAGTGCTCCGTTCAAGTTGTCATCAGTTTGTTATACTCCTTTGTTGAAAAAAATAAAGGTCAACAGGCATGAACTCTGTCATCTTCTTTCACCTCCACTTTAATGGTGCTCTCTCCTTGAACCCACGTACCCTCACTTTGGGGGAGGGGGTCTCTGCCCCTCTCCAGAGCCAACCCCTCCCGTGTGTTCCTGCCCCACCCACTCCTTCTCCTCTAAGGTTTTCAGATGCTACCCCTGCCCCTAGTTCTCCTCTCCCCATCACCTGCTACCTTCCAGTGCAGAGTTGCCCAAACTAAGAAACAGGTGGATGGTTACTACCAGTGTGGTGCAAGATGACCGAAAAATAAAACACTTTAAAAACTGTTAGGCATTTATTTGAATATGTATTAAGAAAAAAGTTTACAACTAGCACATCAAACCCATAATTTTGCAGATGTAATTGCTTTAGATGAGGTCAAATATATTTACATTTTTTTTCCCAAAAAGCTAACTCACTTATAATAATATCAAGTAGGTGATAGCATGAGTGATGTGAGCCTTTGGAAACCAGGGACGAGCTGGCATAATCTTTGTGCTGCAGAGAACCCTGGGTTGGCAGCCAGACGTCTGCACGCAGCCACACACTCATCGTCTGGCCTTGGACAAATGCCTTAACATCTCTGGGCCTCCTGTGGGATCATTTGTGATTGCCCGGGGCTGGCTCCTTCCCCAGTTTTCAAATATGCTCAGGTTTTTCCCGTATGGAAGAAAAAAAACCCTCCCTAAACTGTCCCTTGGGTGTGCCGAACCCTCACTTTCTAGTTTTCTTCATTCTCTCCCTCCCTTTTGGGTATACGGATTCTGAGAGTAACACATTCTTTGCCTCTTCTCTTCCTTAAAATCCTCACAGTTTGCCTGCAGGCCTGATGGCCCCACTGAAAGAGCCCTCTCAATAGCTGTGACTTGCACAACAGAAGGTGGTGCTGCTACTATGCAGCTTCCAGAACAATACAACTTACATGGACTTTGTGGACAGGCTGGGGAACCTACCCTGAGGGAGGGTGTGCCTTTATCCCAGGAGAATGGATTCTGAACTCCTACTGTCTCATTAACAGGGTGACTTTTAGGACCTATCTCCATTCATTCACAGTTAAATTCATTCACAGCAACATGCAGCTAGGGTCCCCAGGCTGCTGCTGCCTTTCAGTGATGGGAAGAGCATCAGAGGCCTGCCAGGAAGTAGCCCCTGGGGCACTGGCATGTCACGATGGGCTGTATCAGGTGCCTATACCCACGTGAAGTCCTCCAAAGGACCTCAGGCTACAGCTGCCCAGCAGCTGCCCAGTCCTCCAAAGGACCTCAGGCTACAGCTGCCCAGCAGCAGCAGCAGCCCAGGGGAGAGGGGACACGAGGGCCTGGGGTTCTGGGTGCATTGCTAGGCTTTCCAGCCCCGGTGAAAGCGTTCTCTTTCCTCCTGTCTCAATCTCTTAATGTGCTAAATGGCAATAATTAGTATTAAAAGTAGGAAAGATTTTGTGTTTCTTTGCTAGGGCTGCCATAAAGAAGTGCCAACTGGGTGGCTTAAAGGACAGAAACGTGTTGTCTCACGATTCTGGAGGCTGGAAGTCCCCAAATCCAGGTGTTGACGGGGCTGGTTCCTTCTGAGGGCTGTGAGGGAAGCATCCCTTCCAGGCCTCTCTCCCTGGTTTATACGTGGCCATCTCTATGTCCACCTGGTGTTCTCCGTCTCCATTTGCCGCTGTCCAAGTTCCCCACTTTCGTAAGGAAACTTTCCTATTGGAGGGCAGATTAGCCTGCATCCTCCAGAATGGCCTCGTCTCCATTACTGCAGCATCTGCAGCAGCCCTATTTCCATAGCAGATCACGTTCTGAGGTACTAGGGGGTTCAACTACAACATGTAAATTTTGGAGGGGCACCGGTCAATCCATGACAGACCTGAAGGCCTGAATGAGGTGTCGGGGCACCTGGATTCAGGGCCCCGGGCAGCGGTGTGCTGGGCAGCGGGTGCTGCCAGGTGTGTGGACTCAGCTCCGAGTCCTCGGGCCGTGTTCCTTCAGTCTGGAGGAGGGACTAGATCATCTGGAAGAGCCCCCCAGCTCCAACAGTCAATAGCTTCATTATCTAATTGAAATGGATCCAAATGTTTGCTAAGCATTTAAAACTTCTTTCATGGAAGATACAGTATAAACACTAGGAAATAATCACCCCAGAGCCTTTGTAGAAAGAGTGCATATGAATTTGAAGTGCTTTTCAAACATTATTCATTAATCCTTACAAATCTCCTGTGATGTAGTATTATTAAAGAGCAAACTAACAATTGTGTTCTAATCTGGTCAAGTAAAAGAACAATATCTCAGACAAGATAATAGCAGGCTTATCTGCCACGAGGGAGAGCTGAATACGCAGAGGCCGGGCAAGCCAGAAACAAACAGAAAATTTCTCCTCAGGTGGTTGGAAAATAGGGGCTGGAAGTGAGGCTTTGGCTGCCATCCTGAGACTTCACAAAGGAGGGAGGGGAGATTTATGAGCAGACCTTCCAGAACCCATGCATCATTCATGGCCTCTAATTTTTCATGCATAAATGTTTGAGCTGGTATTTAAGATCCAGGAAATCTTTGGGGAGGGAATGAGTGTTTTCCTGAGGTGAGAACAAACTATTGTTCTAGATTATTTTTTGGGGGGAGGGGGTCACCTGAAAGTGGAAAAAAGATATCAATTTTGTTCCACCAGAGCTAAAAATGTAGGTGTGCTTGAGACTTCGGGAATGTGGCCATTTCACAGAAGCCTGCCCTGTCCCAACCACTGGCCACTGTCCTCATTCTCACCTGCTCTCGGAGACATCTGGGCGCAAGGTGCACTCCAGCCCGGCACACCAGTCCCACAACCCATCTAGCAGGCACACTGAAGGCTGGCGACATGCAGCTGAATTGACCCTGAGCAGCGGGAGGCAAGGTCTGGGCTTGTGCTGCTCGCCCACCCGAACCTTGAACAGCTCCTTCACCGGCCTACCTTCTGGCCTAAAGTTCCACTACTGGAGATTTCTGGGTTGTAAGAATTTCTATCTCCAAGTCACCTCTTTTAAAATCCAAATGCTTCTGGGGAGGTGAGGACTGGGGTGGCATTGGTTAATAAAATTATACATGTTTCTGGTGTACAATTCTATGATACATCATCTGTATATTGTGTTATGTGCTCACCACCCCAGGTCAAGTCTCCTTCCATCACCATTTACCCCCTTCATCCGCTCCTACTTCCCTGCCACCCCCTTCCCCTTGGCAATCACCATGCTGCTAACTGAAATAATACAGTCAGACAGAGACAAGTAGTATGATTTTACTTATATGCGGAATCCAATGAACAAGGTGGAGACAGACTCATGGATACAGAGAACGGACTGACAGCTGTTGGGGGTGGATGGCTGTGGGCTGGGTGAGAGGGGGAAGGGATTAAGAAAAAAAGACTCGTGGACACAAGACAGTAAGACTGGACCTCTTAACTAACCACTAGCATTTCAGTGTGAACGAATCTGTCCCAACTATCCTCCTCCATATACTGAGACATTAGAGAGGACTGTCCCGCGGGGCATGTCCCCAAACTCGTGCTGGGAACTAGGCAGGAGGAGAACAAAATGGGGCAAGGTGGGTGGTGGGAAGACTGAATATCATTTCCACCTGCCTCGCTGCTCTGCCGCATGGGCTACAGAACAGGTTAACCTGATCTAGGGAAGCAGCAACACTGTCGTTTACAGGTGAACTTTATGTAAGGAAGCATCGATAGGGCTGAATTACTTGACCATTTCATACCACAATTTAGTTGGTAAACCTGATCGTACACAGTCAGACACTCTCCTGGGTTCTACCGAAGCTGCTTTTATTATCGAGACAAACAGGCTTTAAAGACTGACTTTACAGAACCTGGCTTCTCTGCACGACCTGGCCTCACCTTCCAACCCTCCTTCAGACATGCCTGCACCCAGTCTCTCCTAGTTCCCGGTGCGCCAGCCCTCTGACACCTCCTCCGCACATGCTGTTTCCTTCGTGGGGCATCCACCTGGCCAACCACCCTTCTTCATTCACGACCAAACTCCAGCCTGCCCCTTCTAGGAAGCCTTCCTTGACCTCCCTGGTTAGGGGACGGGAGGGTCCCCCCGCCCACCGCACCCTGTCGCTCTGGTCACTCTGGCTGTAAGTGTTAGTTCCATATCCAGTTTCCTCCCCTGGAGCACAGGCAGAATCAACAGTCTGCACCTGGGCATCCCTGGTGTGAGACCTGGTGCCGGGCACCTAAGAAACGCTGAAAATCACTTATTGTGAATGAACTGTTTTGTGTGGGGGTTTTTTCCCCTACCTGTTAAATTTGCTGATTAAAAAACGGCAGAACTCAGTCCTGGTGAGGGTGAGTGCAAGCGCTCATCTTCTCCGTGGTGGAGACACCAACGGATTCAAGGCCTCGAGGAGGCCTTTGGCATGATGTGCAGTGAGCAATGGCAAGTTTATGCACCACGAGCAATGGCAAGTTCACAGCCTCTGGCTCTGGCACTGCTCTTCTGGGAATCCAGTCTCAGGAAAATAATACGGACCATGGGAAGGTGGCCACCATTACAACAGTCAGGGCAGCGTCATTTAAAATAGAAAATACCTGGAAGGGACTCAAATGTCCAATTACAGAGGAACAGTTAAACTGCCATCTGATGCAATGTTCTGCAACCATTAAAAGTCATGGTCATGAAAACCGATGTCAAATATGGAAAAGAACTATGATAAAACATTAAATGGAAAAGATACAAAATGCATATATAGGATGACACGACTATGTAAAATAAAAATAATAGCTAACACAGACTGGTGGTCCCTTTTAATACTTCCCGTGCATTAACTTCTTATGGCGGGGCCTCCCAAAGAGTCCCTCCTGAACCAAACTCAGGGCAGCCTTTCTGAGCTCCCTTTTCAAGCGGGCCTGAACTGGGGCTCTTGTGTTCTTCATTGTAGAGTCCAATTCTGGTAAGAATTCTGCCACGTCAGTTTAGCCAGAACCCCTAAAAATCTTACCATCCTCAATATTTGATCCAGTTCCTCATCCTCCACCAATACCCAGATGATGTTTAATCGTCCTTATCTGCCTTCAGGGAGAATCCCTTCAGGTCAGTTTAGCCAGAACCCTCCCTTACCCACGCCGCCGCCTCCTCCCTTCCCCTGACCCCCACCCTGCTCCTTGGCTGTAGGTTCTCACTTCCCCTCATAGACAGAGCTGAGCTCATCTGTCCCCACTACTACCATCCCCACTGTCGTAGGCTCCCTCGAGTAAAGTCTGCCTTCCTGCTGTCATCAATACCTCTTTTAACAGTGCTCTTAACTTCTCCACTTTGTACGAGATGGGGGCAGAAGTACAGGGAGGTTATGTAACCCGTCCTAAATCGCACAGCTAGTATGAGACAGAGCCTGGACTTGAACCCAGCCTGCATGCTCTTCCCCACTGTGCTATAAAATTCATCCAGAGCTTGGAAGAAAATAAACTGTTATTGCTTTTTTAAGATTGTGAAATCACAGATGACTTTTCTTCTTTCCTATTTCATATTTTCTATAAATGTGTTTAGACCACTTTTACAACAGAAAATATTTTATATTAAAAAGCTATAAATTTAATTATAACATATTAATCTTCAAATGTCTACTTTCAAGTTTACAACAGTTGTTCAGTTGTTGGGTTAAATATTCTGGAACTTTTTGAATAAAAATTTTTAAATACTAAGGTATCTGATGCACATACAGATAGATACACAGAAAGCTAAAATTGTATTTCTGCTCATGTATTTTTTCCCCTGTTTGATAAAGTGTATTCAGTGTAATTTGTAACATATGGGATTGGGTGTTTATACCCTACCAAGACTCCTGGTAGAAAGAAATCAATTCACTAGTCAGAAAAAACACCCTTTGTCAAACCATGCCTCGCTTTCGGATTGATTGCAAAGTACCCTCACCGCAGTGTGAGAGGGTGGGTGAGGGAACAGGCATTTCCCAGTGCCCTGACTCCAGCCCGGCTCTGACTGGCTGGTGGTAGGAACCCCAGGCCCAGTCCTGGGGCGCTGCTCAGGTGGGGCTGTGCGAGGAGAGACCAGTGTTGTGCCCGTTTCAGGGGCACAAGGAAGGGTACCTTTACGTTTCTTCTAAGTGCATCTGACTTGAGGTATTTTATGAAAGCAGAACCAAGTGTCCAGACTTCCTTGAGTTGTAGCACAAAAATGTTTCTGT
Source organism: Anoura caudifer (assembly GCA_004027475.1). NCBI lineage: Eukaryota > Metazoa > Chordata > Mammalia > Chiroptera > Phyllostomidae > Anoura > Anoura caudifer. Next base: position 20,234 of record PVKU01005924.1, read on the forward strand.
GCGACAAAGACAGACTTTCTGCAGATGAGTGAGAAAAATTCGAAGGAGAGTGAGGAGTGTGAATAGATAGGAAATGTTGGGGAGCAGGGCCTCTGATCCACGTGGGTGTTCCAACCTGCAGAAGAACGGACCTGGCTTTGGAGGAGCCATTCCCACGGAGCACAGCGAGGAGGAACACCGATAGTGCCTTCGCGGGAGACTCACAGTCCCTGCGTTCCTTCCCAGGCTCCACCCTGCCCAGCGGATAGTCACGGGAGAATGCCCACCGTGGGTGGGCGGAGCCTGGTAGTAGAAGAGGCAGGCGCACCTCATCTCCAGAAGTCTACGTACTTGTTGGGGTAGCGAAGTCAACACCCAGAAGAAAGATAACTGAGGGGCCCACACTGTGTCGGATTCACAGCCGCCACAGTGAGTGGTGCAGCCACGGGTGGCGCAGGGCCAGCGTGGCTTGCCTGGGCGATGCGTGGGCCACCGGGATGAGCACTGACAGTCTGCAGGCCCTGAGCTACGTATGCTACTGCACAACTTTCTATCCTCCCCGACATCCCTTATTTATTTATTTATTTATTTATTTATTTATTTATTTTACAAATGGAAAAGATCACTGAAGATTACAGCTAAAAGGGTGGGAGTTCTACTTCCAAAGTAACTCTGATTTCAAAATCCATAGGTAGAACAAGAGAAGAATACCCACACATGTGCATATATATGTACATTTGCATGTATTCCTAAGAAAACCTTCTAAAGGGTTTGAAGCAAATAATATTTTACCATTTACAAAGCTCTTCTCCTTTAGGTGTTTAATGTAATTCCCCCAATAGCCCAGAAAAGTAGCAATTATAATTACTTCAATGAAACAGATTAGAAAACCGATAATCTGAGCCTGAGAAGTAAACTAGTAAATGGCAAAGTAAACACATGAAGCCACTTTTCTGACTGTAAGCCCCAAGCTTGCTGCACTCACTCATTCAGCAGCCAAGCCTCTGCTGACTACGGCCAGGTCGGGACTGGCCCTGGAGACGCAGAGGGATCCTGCTCTGTGCCTGCCTGGTGGGGAGGGGCCCCTCTGCTCTCTTTGCCGTGGCCGGGGGAGGAAAGAAGAGTGCTGTGATGGGGCATATACCGGGGGCTCTATGTTCCTCCTGGGATCTAGGATAAGGCTGGGGAGAGTTTTGAGGACCCCTAACCTGCATCTCAATACATGGGTTTGCCAAGAGGGCAAGACAGACAAAGGTATTGCCAGTGGAGGGAAGAACCCACACGAAGGCAAAGCTGTGAGCGGCAGCGCAGGGCTCTGGAGTCATGCTGGGGGCACGTGTTAGGACTGAATGTTTGTGGCACCCACCCCACAGGCACATGTTGACGCCCGACATCCCCACTGTGGTGGTATTGGGAGGTGAGACCTTTGGGAGGCGATTAGGTTTGGACAAGGTCCTGAGAGTGGGGCCCACGTGAGATTAGTGTCCTTATAGTAAGGAGAGGTGCATATATCTTTGTGAATGACTGTTTTCTGTATGATCTAATTAGCCAATGTCACCCGATAAATTTAATTAAATGAAGAAGGAGGATGAGGGAGAGGGAAAGGAGACCAGAATTCTTTCACTGTCTTCCAGGTGAAGATACAGCAAGAAGGAAACCATTTGCAAGCCAGGAAGAGGAGCTTCACCAAAAACCTGACCATGCTGGCTGGTGCCCTGATCTTGGACTTCCCAGCCTCCAGAACCATGAGAAATGAATGCCTGTTGTTCAGTCCTCTGTCTGTTGTATTTTGTTAATAGCATTCCAAGAAGCCTACATAGTATGCTTTTCCCACTCTAGTCTTCTGCTTCGAACACAGTTGCCTTCTAGCAAGATAGTCCTCCACCTCTGCCCGAGATGATGGTGGAGGTCCGTGGGAACAGGAGACCTGCAGTGAAAAGAAAGCTCCTCTCATTCCCCCTCAGCTGCTGAACATCCCTGCACCCAGGGCTCCTCCACACCACCTGCAATCTGCCCACGGCAGTTATCAGACCTGCTTCTAGGGACCTGGCTGCAGTTTCCTGGTGTCAGCTAATCATGCGCATCATCACCTAATGATGCTTAATACTGGGCGACACCGTGGCTCCGAGGCCCCGCTGACACACTGAGGCTCAGCTGGGCTAGATGCTCTCTGGGAGGCAGACAGCAGCCTTTTCCAGACTGCCACGGCAAAAGATTTCTCTCTAGCCCAATTATAACAGAAAATTCTCCTCTGTTCTCCAGCCCCAGCCGCTCTCTACACAGTACCCAGAGAGAACAACACATCCTTTCATGCATTCTAAAGGTAGGGCCGTTTGCAAGAATTGCTCACTGTTGATGCTGCACGTTTCTGCGTTAGATGGCAGGCAGCCCACTTCCACTTCCTGATTTAGCAAGTCAAGGTGATTATTGCATTTATGTGTGTGAACCGTAGTGGTCAGGGGAATCGTGAAGCATGTGATCCATCCAACTTGTCTCATTTTTTGCACACGTGTCTCTGGGTGGTTTTCTGCTCAGACCCCAGCACAAGACAGGAATGAGAAAGTATGAGCCGCATCTTGTCTCTTACAACAGGAAGATGTCCCAGGACCTTCTGAAGGGGCAGGGGGAGAGTGCAATGATGAATATTTCAAGTTCTATGAATCAAATATGAATTAAACTGTAATCAGGGCTGAAAGTAGATAGCTGCATAATAAGTGCTAAACAATTCATCTTTCTGTCAGGCAGCAGAAAGTAATTTACTCATTACCATTTGAGCAAGAAGTGATCTTGTATGTATAAAGACCGGAAAGTTCAGTGTGTTCCATTTAAGATGGTCCTGCAAAAGGGCCCGAGTTGAAAGAAAGTGCCAAAAAAGGGAAAAGGAGTGAAATAGTCTCCTCATCAAACCTTGATTTGAGTTGGGAAATACCATTAATTCCCTTTTAGCATTCAATTGAGAAATCAACAGGGCTTAGTTTAAGAATTCTTTAGATGAAAAATTGGTGGATTCAGTAAAGCTTGATCTTACTTTATGTATCTCAGGCAGTCCCCAAACAGCTATGTGTGAAGTTAAAAAGTAACCATTAAGCTACATTCTTCTCCCTTTGACTTCCATTATGATTTCAGAGGTATGTTTCCTTGAGACCCCAAAATACAATAAAAGCACCATTTAGGCCTCTTATGATTCACCGCAAGCATTCTACCTTTGTCAACGTGCAATCTTTGAGCATTAAATCGCCCCACAAAACCATAAGAAAAATGTATGCTTTTCCATATAATCTTAGCACATTCAGGATGAATCACATATATTTTCCATTAAAACAGGTTATATAAGTAATTTTCACTTTACTTCAATTTTTTGTGACTCCATGGGATTTAAGTGTACAAGCAGCCATAGTACCAGGAGGCTGCTTCAGGATTTCAGCCAAACTTATAAGCTGGAGGAACCACATGGCAGGGTTTTCTTGGGCAGATTTCAGCTGCACCACTTCACAAGCATGGTACTGTACTCACTTGTTACTGCGTAGCAAATACTATGTTGTGTTGTAAAGAAACTGGCTTGCAGTTCTGTTTTAAAACTTCGTGAAATTCTGTTTGAAACGCTTGAGTCAGAAAAATACATCTGGCCACTTTAATAACCAACACCAAACGTCTGGCAGAGACCAGACTGCAAAACCTGTTTTCTAAAATAGCTCACCTGTAATCCCAAGCAATTCAATGGAAACAACTTTTAAATTAATGAAGCTTTAAAGGAGGGAAGTCTGTTTTTGTTTTCTTTTTAAAAAGACCACAGTAAAAGAGTTACATGGTAACAGCTTTAGCACGTTTGAAACTCTGTGATTTGTCTCTTCACAGCAGCTCGGGCAGCCCCCACGCAGGGAATGAGCCCACGCGCAGGGAGCAGTCAGTCATTCTGTCCACCGGAGAGAAGATGCAAGGACCCAGAGCAGGACTGGAGCCTAAGGCCGCCACGGGAGTGTCGGGAAGGCAAAGTCACATGCCTCCTACGGCGAGCTGCATGTTGTTGTTTAACGAGGGCACCCAGCTCTCTGTTCGGATGGGTGTGCGTTACAGCAGTGGAATCGGATCCAGACCTGGGCGCCCTGTGACGGCTGCCTCCTCGCACAGGTTTCTGGGCACCGGAGAAGCCCCACTCTCCCAGTCAATCTATGGGACTGCTGCCTGTTAACTAGGGTTAAACTAATTTGTCACATCAAATATTTAGAACTTTGCTGTATTGTAAAAAGTAACTATGAATACACAGAAGTGCTAGAATGTTCAAGAGCCTAAGGAAAGAATGAGGCAAGTAGAAAAATGTTTCCTAACCACAGATGTTTTTTCAAGCAGACATCTGTGATACTGTGAACAAATATACAATGACCTACAATGAAGGTTTTTTTTTTTTAATCTTTCTTGAAATGGAGTATTGAATTTGCCCACAGAGTAGTCTGACTTTTCTTTTAGGATTTTCAAAGCTAAGGTTTATAGGAAAACCTTAAATTGAATACTCTTAAATTGCTCTCATGATTCTTCCTGTAACACCAAGTACAGATTCCAAGAAACCAGATCCAAGGCATTGCTGTCAACTTATAACCACTGTCTTTCAACATCAACAACAACAACAACATCTAAAATTACCACATTGCCTGGCATGATGTTAAGTCCTTTACGTACATGATTTTGGCTCATGCTGACACCCCTCTGAGGTGACTATGCTACTATTCTTGTTCTAAAGTTGTGGGCTCAGAGCAGAGAGTCACACTGTGGCAGGTGGTGGGTCGGGGCTTGAATGTGAGCCAGCCTGACTCCACACCTGTGCAGGGTTGCCTCACATTCCTGACCTGTAAAATGATGGGTGTACCACAGAGGTAGTGGTATACCCCAAACACAGTTCTCATTCTATTCCTCACCATTGCCCGTAAAATGCTTTCCTACTCAATAGTAAAACACTGTATTTTTAGGTAGTTCACGTCACTCGTCTTCCTCGGGCAGTTCAGAACTGCCATCTTCCACAACTACAGTTCAGAATCTGGACAAACACTTGATTGAATGTTAATGGCCATGTGTTCCTTAAAGGGCTGGCAGCTGGCGTGGATGAGGATGAGGTGAAAGAACCCTTGGTTGGAGAACAATACTTATGGATGAGCAGGGGAGTAGCCAGAGAGGACTGTGGGTATTTCTTCTCTCAGGTTTCTTCCAAAGCCACTAGGGAGAAAATGAATTCCCTCCTCTTCTCAAAGGAAGAGGGAAATAAAACAATAACTAAAAGGTGACCTTAGGGATTTTCTGGCATTAATAGAGTCATCATAGATAAGAAATTTTATTTCATTTTTTTGCAAGAATATTAAGCCTAACTATAGTGCCTCTAATTCCAAGCACCAGGAAGTTCTATGGTAGCTTAGGGATTTAGACACTGAAATCTACTGTAAATGAGAAGAAAATGTTAAGCTTTTATTGAAAGCAGAGAAGGAAAAGAGACATAGAATCAAGGTTGGCAATTTTTAAGTACCTGAATATATTAGGCATTTACAATTTTAACATAATTTTTAAATGTTTTTAAGGGTATCACAAAAATGTCTTATAAACCACCAAGTATTAGCAATCCTCCTAGATTAATGCCTTCCTATCTGAATAAAGGCCCATTTTTCACAGGAAATATATACTACAGTTATCACAGGTTATGTTTTGAAATTTGGTCTTCCTATGTCTTTGAGGAACTTCAGTATTCACACTGAAGGACTCACAAGCCAGTCACCTATTGATACCCATTTTTTCTGCTGGGCTAATTTCACAAGCCCAGCGTCACAATGACCATCATTCATTAAGGGCCCATTACTAATCCCTCCACAGATCGATGTATTTAGGTGTGATTTGTGTAGTACATGGTACTTCATGCTCTTCATGAAAGATGGGGGCCTAGAAATGTGCATCTTCACAATATTCAAATAAAAAAGTCAATTCACAGGTCTATAGATACATAAAATGACCAGAGCAAAACTGCACTAAATACACACAAGCTAAATAAAAATGTAAAAGAAGAACAAGCTCTTAGTTATATACAGAAGTTTAAGATTCAGAAAGAAGTTCTGCATTCTCTACATCATAAGTGTGGTTCATTAAGATTCACCTAAGAAAACTTCCTGTTAGTAGGTGTCATTAAACAAGTGGTTTAGGGCCCTGGCACCCTATCTCGTGAAGAGGGTGACCCAGACAAAGTCTAAAAACCTTGACAAATCAAAGGCAACCCAGCATTTTCAATCACTCCAGGTAGGAGCTATAAGTTGTTCCTAAATTCAAGAGAGTTCAGCTCAATCAGGGAAATCTTGCTGACAAAGGGAAGCCCCTCCTTGTGGCTCCGCTGATATGTGTAAATCCATGAGCAGGAACACGGGCTTTAACGCTAGGTCCCATCCAGGGAGCGCTCATGCAGTCCTAGAGAATCTGGGTGGGGCAGCAGACAGAGGACTAAAACACGAGCTGGAAATCCCAGCTCTGCCAGTGACTAGCTGCCTGACCTTGGCATATTTCTTAACCTCTCTGAGTTTCTTTCTTCTTCTTCTTCTTTAATCTCTAAAACTGAGAATATAGTACCTTCATGTGCAAAAGGACGGTGCATCAAATGAAAATGGATGTCGAGGTTTTCTAAAAGCTGTTAAAACATATGCACTTAACTTCACATTGAACCTGTTTTAAGAATAAAGATTAGATCTTGCAACACAGCCCTCAGTGCCCTACACCATCTAGCCCCACCCCACACATGCTGCCCCAGTGCCCTGTCCATTGGTCCAGGTACCCTCTGCTCTCAACATGAATCAAATCGCCATTTTCTGCCATATGGCAACTTTCATAACACTTTACTGTGTTACACCTGCATATTTCGTGCATATCTCATTTAATCATCTGAACCCTTTAAGGCAGACAGAATAGAGATCATTTCTAATTGGCAGATAAGGGTGGAAATAAGTGAACTGCGTACATCCCACACAAGTGGTGGAGCCAGCAGGTAAGTCCAGATCTGTCTCTTAGTGCTGCCTCCTAGACAGAGTTTCTGCATGTCTCTCCCAGGAGTCGGTGGTAAACTCCTAGAGGGCTAAAACTGCTCCCTCGCATCCCTTTGTGCTGTCTGATGGACAGCTTCACACAGAGTATGAAGTCAACAAAGGTGAGTGATGCCAAAGTGAACCTGTAAGAGCTGCGAGAGAGTGAGGGTCTCCTCTCAGGGTGTGGGGCTGGTGGGGATGCAGGTGCTACCAAGTGAATCGCATGTCATTCTCCAAATGCACGGGTTGAAGCCCTAACCTCCACTGTGACTATATTTGGAGATACAGCTTTAAGGAGGTAATTAAGGTTAAATTTAGGTAATTTAGGATGTAAGTAAGGTTACATTTAGGTAACAAGGAGTTAATTACTGTTAAATAATTAAGGTTCAATAAAGTTAAATTAAAATGAAAGAAATAAGGTTTAAAAAGGTAATTAAAGGTGCAGCCCTAATCCAATAGGATTGGTGGCCTTTTAAATGGGAAGAATCCCCTTCCTCTCTTTCTTTGATGGCCAGAAAGAGGGCTCTAATGGGAAACCTAGCACTCTGGCACCTTGATCTTGGACTTCCAGCCTCTAGAACTATGATAAAGTGAATCTCTGTTGTTGAAGGGCCCCCAGTCTAGGGCATTTTGCTGTGGCATCCCTAGCAGACGGACACAGCAGGGGCACGCACTGAGCATTGGGCTGGGGGCGAACTAAGTCCATGATGACTCATCTCATGGGTTAAGGGCTTCATTTCTCACTTCTTCTCTTGACAGAATCTGCTTAGTCATAGTCATACAATTATCATGTTAAAATGATCTTTAGAACATGGAGAGGCTCCACTTAGGTATGTGCTAAGGAGGTGTAGAATAGTTTACCCCTGTCAAATACTACTTATGGGTCAGAGAGGAAGTCTCAAAAGAAACTTAAAAGTATACTGAACTGAATGAAAATGAGAAAACACCATACCAAAATTTGTGGGACAGAGCTAAAGCAGTGTAGAAAGGGAATTTTATAACACCAAATGCTTACATTAGAAAAGAATAAAAATTCTCAAATCAATAATCTATGCTTCTAACTTAAGAAGCATAAAAGAAGGAAAAATAAACCCAAAGCAAACAGAAGAAAGGGCATAATAAATATAACAGTAGAAATCAATAAAATTAAAAACAGAAGAAACAATAGCATAATCAATAAAATGTAGAGCTGGTTCTTTGAAAATATCAGTGAAACTGACAAACTTCTAAGCAAGAATAACAAAGAAAAAAATGATAAGATGCAAATAACCAATACGAGGACTAAAACAAGGAATGCTACAGATCCCACATCCATCAAAAGGACAGTAAGAAAGCACTATCAACAATTTCACACATATCAATTTAACAATGTAGATAAAATCGGCCAATTATTGAAAACATGAACTATCACAACTGACCTCATATGAAATAGATAATTTAAACAGCCCTATAATTATTAAGGAATTCATTATTAAATGAATTCATCATTTAAAAATTCCCAAAAAAGAACACCCCAGGTCCCAATGGTTTCATTGGAGAATTCTACCAAACATTTAAAGAATAGATACCAATTTCATACAATCTCATCCAGAAACTAGAAGAGGTATATTTCCCAGTTCATTGTATAAAGCTAGAATTACCCTGATACTTAAACTACACCGAGGCAGTACAGAAAGAAAAAGAAAGAAAGAAAGAAAGAAAGAAAGAAAGAAAGAAAGAAAGAAAGAAAGAAAGAAAGAAAGAAAGCTACAGACCAATATCCCTCCTGCATAGAGATGCAAAAATCCTTGACAAAATATTGGTAAATAAAATTTAGCAATATGTAAAAATAATTATGTACCATGACCAACTAGGATTTATTCCACGGATGGAAGGCTGATTCAATAGTCAAAATCAATCAATATAACCCATCATATTGATAGGCTAACAGAGAAAAGTCACATGATCCTATCAATTGATGCGGAAAGAGCAACAGACAAATGCAACACCTTTTCATGATAAAAACTTAGAGAACTAAGAATAGAAGGTAAATCCTTCAACTTGATAAAAAAAAAAGTCTTCAAAAGCCCTCTAATTAACATCACACTTATCAGTAACAGATGGAATGCTCTCCCCCAAAGACTGAGAACAAGGCAAGCTGCCCACTCTAACCACTGCTGTGTAATACAATACAGGATGTTAACAGAAAATAAATTTAGAATAGAAAACTGAGACCAGGGCAAGGATACACTGCGGTGTGCAAGCCACAGGTTTCCGCAGCTACAAAAGTTAAGCTGAGACCACGGACGGCTCTGAACTTCTTGGCAGGAAAAGTTAATAACAAAAGGCGATGCACAAACTCAGTGGACATAAGGAAAACACTCAACAATTTCTGAAGGAAGCAAAGCTCTTCTTGGCAAAAATCTAAAGGAGCCACTTCTTGGCTGGGCCTTTCTCTAAGGGACACCAAGTGCTTTAGCAAACAGCGTCCTCAACAACATGCCCACAAAGCACAGTTCTGGGCTCTGCGCAGCTGCACCCATGTGTTCTTCTAGAACAGTGGTTCCCAACCGGTGTGCCATAAGAATTTTTAAAACATGTATTACCTGACCATTTAGTCAGGGGCCCTGACTTCTTTTCCCCTCAGGGGTGTCCAACCTGGGGCCCGTGGGCTGCATGCAGCCCGGGATGGCTGCGAATGTGGCCCAACACAAGATTGTAAATTTACTTAAAACATTATGAGATTTTTTGTGATTACGTGTCACAATGTATTTAATGTGTGGCCCAAGACAACTCTGCTTCTTCCATTGTGGCCCAGAGACGCCAAAAAGTTGGACACACCTGCCCTTGATTATAAAATGAAACAATGACAACAGCCAAAACAACAATAGTCACCTGGTGTGAATAAATCGAAACTACACCATTTTTGGGGGGGGGGTCAGATCAGCAAAAGATGTAATGTAGTTTTTGGTATGCCACAGAATTTTAGTAATTAGTTTACGTGAGATGAAAAAGGTTGAAAATTGTTGTTCTAGAGTAACACTGTAGCAACAGTCTCAAGAAGTATAGAGGTCTGTCTGGAAAAAGTCCAGCCATTGTTAATATAATAAGAACAGTTTGCGCAACATCAATATAACCTGGCAGCCAAGGAGAGTGGCCTGGAATGGGCATGTGTGAACGATGACAACTTCTCTGTCCTTGCTAATGGGGGTGGTAGATGCCACTGAGTGAGCATGTGCACTGTGTGGCTGTCACATTCAAAATGACTGAGTGAGTAGAGCAACAAATCTGCATCAATTTTTGTGTTAAGCTTGAACATTCCTCTGTGGAAGCTATTCAGATAATCCAGAAGACCACAGCTATGGGCAACTGGTGATTGGCAGCTTCATCACAACATGCCCGCTCATGCATTACATCTTGTGCAGAGTTTTTTCATGAAACATCAGATCACCCAGGTGACTCAGCCCCACCATAGCCCAGATTCGATGCCCTACAACTTCTGGCTTTTTCCAAAACTAAAATCATCTTTGAAAGGGAAGAGATTTAAGACCATTAATGAGGTTCAGGAAAATACGATGGGTTGGCCGATGGTGATTGGGAGAACTGTGTGAGGTCCCAAGGGCCTACTTTGAAGGGGCTGTGGTGTCACTGGCCTATGTACAATGTTTCTTGTATCTTCTCCAATAATGTCTCTATTTTTCATATTGCATGTCTGGATACCTTCTGGACAGACCGCATATCCAATAGGTTGGGTCTGGATGTTTAATTTAGGGATAAAAATATCTTAATCACTTAAAGTTTTTAAAAATATATGGGGGATTGTGAATACTAGGAAAAGGAAGGCAGTACCTATTCTGGGGAATAGGCAGGGGCAGGCCCAGTGCCTCTGTTTCCCCTCAGATCTCCATGATTCTGTGTGGTCAGTTCAGGTGCCTGGTCTTACACTCATTCCTCCAACAAATAACCATGAAGCCAGACAGGTGTTGGACAACAGAGAATTGGCTTCAAAAGGACAGCCATGTCCTTTAGGGGCTTATCATGAGTGAGAGAACAAAGATATTGAGTAATTACTGGTGTACTCAGTGTTACCAATGGAGGAACACCAGGTATAATGGAGGGGCTCACTGGGGGGTGTTAATTTAGTCTTGTTATCACAGAAGCCTCCCTGAGAAACAGATATTTAAGCTGAGAACTGAAGGATGAAAAGAACATAACTGGGAAAGGAATCTTAGAAACAGGAAGAAGAGCATGTACGAAGTCCCTAGGCGAGAGATGTTAGAACATTTCAGGACCCCAAAACAGCCTGGAGAGAGGGAGAGGAAGAGTGGCTGGTAATGAGGTTGCTAAAAGGAAGTGGCAGTTTATTAAGGGCATGGGAAGCCTTGCCAAAGATGTTTATTTTATCCTGAAGGAAACAGGCAGACAGTGGCAGATTTTAAGCAGGAGAACTGTAACACCAGTTCACAATTCTGATGATCAATAGCTGCTCTGTGGAAAAATAAAATAGAATAAAAAGGCAGGACAAGATTGGAGGCAGACAGGCCAAACTCTTCCTCAGATTAGGTTACTTGGTAGGGGATGGGAGAGGGAAGAGTCTTGGGAGAGAGAAGAGTCTTGAATGAACAACAGGTCAGTACCAGAAGAGAAAAGATGACTACATTGGATTCTGAAAATCAGTTCAACAGCTTGCAAGTTTAGCACTGCAAGTACGGTACATCATGAATCATGTCTGTGAATGCAAGAGCCCCTGGGAAAGGCAGGGGCCCTGAGACAGACACTAATAACAATGCAAAGTCATTTGTGCTTCTATTGTCCAATTATAATGAGTCCACTCATCACGGTAATAATAATGATGATGTGTTTGAATAGCATAATTGCTTAATAGCTATTCCTTGCCACCACCACTACCACCCCCTACTATTACGATGAAACTAAAATATTCTAGAGTATTTAGCATTCTAAAAGAGTCAGAAAAAATATTTTTGTGTTAGTAGATTTAAAGAAATAAAATATATACAGGGTTCAATTACTTCTGAGGTTTTAAAGGAGAATTTTCCATTCGGGTAGCAAAATGCATAGGGGTTATTTTTTCAGGAAAACCCCTTCCACATTAACAGAATCTTTCTTCATGGAATTGAAGTAGTCACTGGGCCTCAGTTTAGCCATTTCTAGTGTGCAGGAGGGGAGGGGATCAGACTGTATTTGTGGTTCTCAAACCCAGTTGTACATCACAATGAACTGGGGAGCTTATTAAAACCTTAGCTGTTCAGGCCCCATCCAAGACTCTGAGTGTGGCGCCTGGGTATCTGTATTCTAAAATATTCCCCTGTGATTCTAACAATCAGTCTTGGCTCAGTTCTAAGGTTCTTTCTGTTTTCGAAAGTCTAGGACCCTGCTACTCAGTGTGAGAGCGGTTGAACATGCAGAGTCTCAGGTTCTACTCCCGATCTGCTGAAGCAGAACCTCCTTTTTAAACAAAAGTCCCAGGAGATGGAGTTCACATTAGAATTGTAGATGCTCTAGCCTAGGACTCTACCTTTCACACGTGGTCCTCATTTCCTATAGTTCAGGAAAATCTGGCTGCTGGGGGACATTCGGCTTCCTAGGAGTCACACAGCAGCTTGCCCGCTGAGCCTGGAATACTGGTTGTCCTTTCTCAGCAAGGGCACAGTCTCTCTCACAGCCGTAAATAAGCTCAGAGAGAAGAAGCCGAATCAGCAAAGGTAAATCAAGTCCTGGGTTGTGCTGGCCCATGCATATATTGGGAGAAAAGAAAAAAAAAAAGGCAGCACTAAAATCTGTGCATATTTCTTTAAAATGCATAAATAGTAGATAATCAGAGGTTGACTTCAAATCCAGGTGGGCATAAATTTCTCCTCAGGGGTATTGTGTATCCTTCTCCCCTCCAACTTCTTTTTTCACTGGGTCTTTCTCATCCCGGGTTATGTTCTGCATTTTCCCTCCTCTCAGACCTGGATCTCACCTTTCATCTACTGTTTAAAAAGGCAAATGAAATAAGCAACAGCCACCACAAAAACCTGTTGTAATTCTTTCCATCAGTCGTATATGAATAAATTCCAACGCTCTTTCCTCTCTACTCACATTCAATCTGCCTACTGTTTTCAGGAATTTATTCATTAACATTCATTTAGTGATTAATTCACCTAATACTCACTGAGCACCTACTTAGTATGATATCCCATGTAGCACACTAACTGAGGTTAAATGGAACCTGGCTCTACTCTCTGGGAGCACATAGTTTAGTAGGAGTTTAAACTTCAGGAATAATAATACCTAACAGAAAATGCGAAGTGAAGATTTCAGAAAAGAAACAGATAAAAATGGTTTGGAGAAAGCCAAAGGAAAGCTCCCTTTTGGTTGGGGAAGATACTCTTCTTTTTTTTTTTTGTAACAATAACAAGAGTTTATTTTTACATATGTATACACCCCCACACAATCTGGGAAGGATAAGAGGCCCCCAGCACACCCACCCACACACATACAGCACAAGAGGACCCGGAGGTGTGGTCTTCTGGCTTGATATTCAACCATCAGCAGGTTAACCAACAGCAGGTTAGGTTTCACTCAAGGGGCTAAGCCCCTCTAGTGGAGCGAAGTCCATTCACATTACACGTAGTTTGCATAAGATCTGCTCCTAATTTGTTGAGATTTGTGATAGAATTCATCGGTGGCTTTTCTGAATCTCTGGGCAGGTGCCCCAGATTCCAGGCTGTCATCTGTCATGGCCAGAGAACAGGCACAGTTGCTCTGAGCAGGGTCCTCTAAACACAGTCCTGGCTCCTCCAACGTCAGCGGGATACCCTAAGCTGGGGGGAAGGAAGCAGGTGTTTTGACTGAGAGTAGACGTTTCCCTCCAAAAATGTCTGGTGCTGTCCCCATAGCACTACTGCTTTGGTAAGGGGGGCCCAGGCACTCTGTACGAACAAGGGACCGTAAGTATACCCAACCTTTGCCGTTATGGTGCTGTCCCCCACTACTGTACCTGTGGCCTAGAGAGTTAGGCCCTAAGTGCTCTGATGGCCTGGTGACACAGTGGCCTCCCACCTCTGGTGAGACATTGTTCCCTCTGAGTGCACCACCTGTGTTTTGGCCAGGTAGGCCCAGCGGTACTGATGGAAAGTGAGACTAACACATCCTCCAGTCACCGGAGTGATGTTGTACGCTCCCACAGCAGCACCTGGATTCCGCACAGGTGGGCTCCAGGTGCTGGGAAATGAGGTGGAACTAGAAGTGTGACTAAATATAAGAACGTTGAGGGCACTGGTATCTATAATGGACATGATGTAACCAGGCGAGCTCCAGGTGGTCTAATGACAGGTGCAGACACATGTGTCTCTTGACATACATCTCTTCTCCATGGTGGTGGTGTCGCAAGTGTAGGCGGCTTTCTATGCCCAGTGGGCCGCAGGTGCACGGAGGGCAAGTGTGAACACTAGGGCCTCCAATCATGGTGTCACTGCCTCCTATCACCACACCACCTGTGCCTATAAAATGGGGAGTGGTTCTCCCTGGAGATGGGGAGACTGGAAATGACAGCCCAGGAACGGGGCATGGTGTCCATAGTGTCGGTGTCAATGGCAGAGCTGAAGTTTGCAGAGGTGCGGTCCTCTGGAGCATGGGTGACTACAGAATCCACAGGGAGACACTGATGCTAGCTAACAGGAGCACTGGGCAGGGGGAGGTTCTCTTCTGCTGACCATGAGGGAGGAGGGGTGGTTTGGAGGCCAAAGGGATGGTGTGGGGAGGGCAGGAGTCCTTCAGTGCAGGTGGTCCGGTGGAGGAGACTGTTCTTTCTGGAGAAGAGCTCCTTGAAGGGATACAAAAAGGCTTTTCACTATGCATGTCCTTACCCAGCCTCAGGGATCTGGCAAGCTGGGCAGATGGTCTTCCCCCAGCACGTTCTTTGTGGACGTCAGGCAGCAAGGAGCAGCATGGGGTTGGGTCAGAGAGTGCTGCTGCTTTGACTCAGGCTTCAGGGGAGGCAGGGCATCTCCCGCAGGGCTGTGTGAGCCTATGACCACCTGACCTTTGGAGAGGAACACATGGGAGACATCTGCGCACTCTCATGCAAGCTGTCCTGTGGGCGCTTGGGATGGAGGTCCAGAGGCCCAGGAATGCACTTGAGGGAAGTGAGGACCCACTGGTCTTTAGGAGCCTAGATGACAAGGTGTACCCCCACTGCTGTAGGGGCTATTCCAATCATTCCGTCCATTGGTCTCTACAGGATGCTCTTCTTTCTTTGCCATCACTTTCAGGGCTCTTCTTGGACCTTTACCTCCATATTCTGTAGGCAAAAAAGTGAGGTGATACTGAACGGTACAGGCTTCACAGCCTTGACTACCTGCTCAGGTGGTGAACTCGGAAGAATGAACCTGTGCCCTGAAGGAGGGATATATTTATGGTTCTCGAGTGTCCAAATATCATGAAATTGCAAGCAGACAGCATAGGCTTCTTTGAAGGGTCCTTCCAACTCACCAAGGGGGGGATCCCCAGAGGGGAACAGATGGCCTGTGGGTTAGATACCGCCCCCTGGGCTCAGTGTAAAAGCTGAGTAAAGGCATACCATCCCGGTGAAACAGCCTGTGACCAGGGTGGAGGGCGGACGTGAAGGCAGCGGGGCACTCCTGGTCAGGCAGGATGTCATCACGGCAGACAGGAAAACGCACTGGGTGATGGCCACTGGGCAAGGGGGCAGTGGTAAGATGAGAGATGAAACTGACAGAGCAAATTGCCCATATGGAGCTGGCTGTGTGCTAAGCGAACCTGAAAACGGAGTCCAAAACTGGGAGAGCTTCTCCTTAACTTTCGACTCCTCTCAAGGTCCAGCATGCACGGAACTAACTGTTCAAGCAGGTGTTTGTGACGTCTCCACAGCCACTTCACAGAGAAAGATGCCTGCAGAAATCCAATGACCTCGAAGGGCAAAGAGTGAGGCCTCCATGGCT
This sequence comes from Anoura caudifer, assembly GCA_004027475.1. Taxonomy (NCBI): domain Eukaryota; kingdom Metazoa; phylum Chordata; class Mammalia; order Chiroptera; family Phyllostomidae; genus Anoura; species Anoura caudifer. The sequence goes on from PVKU01005924.1 coordinate 36,198, forward strand.
GGCCAACCCCTTGTGGACTTCCTAGCACCTGGGACTTCTGCAGTGGGTTGCAGGCATCTGGCACCCAATGTGCCACCATGCAGGGACTGTTCAGGACACTGGCGGCCCCACACGCCAGAGCTCACTCAGCCTGGGTGCCAGCTATGCAAGCCACTTGATGCTTTCCCCAGGGTCCTGGAGGCCACAGCCTGCTCAAGGCCAACTGCTGGAGCCACCTAAATCCTGCCCAGGGGTAACCCACCTCCTTCAGGGACCTCCCATCTTTTCTGTGGGGTCTGGAGCCAGGTGCACTTTCTCCGTGGCCACCCTGGCTGCCAGCGTCACCAGCCAGGTGTGAAAGGTTCTGAGATGTGGACAAGGAGGCCTGACCTGACTGAGGGCTGCACCCCACACTCCCCTTCCTGGTAGACAGGCTCTTTCTTCACTTCTTTTTAGAAACTTGGTGAAACAACATCCAAACCTTAGACTGTTCTTCAGGTTATAGAGTTGGCAGCAGCCTGGCCAGGATTTGAATCCAACTTGTGTGATCACAGAGCTCTTGCTCTGGATGAAAGATTTCTTGGGGCTCACAGGAGGTTTGAAATAAACATCTCCAAGTGAAAGCAATATGGGTAGGTGTTAAATTTCTAGGACTGGCCCTGGAAAAGAAAGACATCACCAGCAAAGAGAACAGCACATCCAAAGGCCTGGTAGCTACCACATTAAGGGGTAGTAGACAACTGAATCTAGCAGACTTGACTTGAGTGGCTCCGGCTTGAAGACAAAGTAATGAAAACTATGCCAGAAAAATTGCGAGTGTTTCAGATTTTAGGCTAAGAAATTTAAACTTTATTCTATTAGAAACAGAAGCCTCTACAGGCTTTCTCAACAGAGCAGTGACACAGCCAAATCTGAGATTTTGGAGAAGAATCCTGTTGACAGGACATTGGACATGGAAAGCCCAGAGGAAGGATACATGAAAGACTTTGCAGGGGGCTGTGTAGGAATGCGCTAAGAGCAGGCAGTGAAGACGGGGCAGGAGCAACCGATGTGATGTCATAAAAGACTACCACTGGCATCTAGCTAGACTGCAATTCATTGAGGATTTGCAAGGAAGGAAAAGAAGTAAACGTAATGCTAAAAGTTTGGATCTTGATGGTACTAATTAGGGAATCAAGATGGTCATCTTGAAATAAAGGCCGTGAACTCAGTAAATTCAGATGCCAGGGGAGTTCAGGAGGAAATGTCCAGCAGGCAAGTAGAAATATACAATTGAGGCTGGAAGAGACTGAAGGCAGTGACTTGGGACCACTGTTCCAAAGGTGAGAGTTACGGGAATGGGACTGACTGAGACCGGAGGGCGAGGAGGAGGAGGACAGCACCAAGGGCGTCTGAAATCAACATGGCGGGGCTGAAAATTCTGTATCCATACACTCTCTGCCATCTGTCCATCCTCACAACAGGTTTCCCTACCTGTTTCAGTCAAAGCTTTTCAATCAAAGGGGCATTCAGATATGCCCCTTAAGTCTTACACTTCACAGATAGCTTAGGAAGAACACTAGCCTGGGAAACCCAGTCTCTGGTCTTAGTTCTGCACTAATTTCCCTGAGACTTGGGGTGGATAATCCTACTTCTCTAGTCTTGAGTCTGCATCTGAAGTGAAGAGGAGCCCTGACCAGTGTGGCTCAGTTGGTCGGGCCTTGTCCTAGTAGAAGGTCACCAGTTTGATTCCTGGTCAGGTCATATGCCTGGGCTGCAGGTTCAGTCCCTGGTCAGAGAACATACGAGAGGCAACCAATCGATGTTTCTCTCTCACTTTGGGGTTTCTCTCCCTCTCTTTCTCCTGCCCTTCCCCTCTCTCTAAAAATAAATAAAATATTTTTAAAATAAATAAAGAAGAGAGGAGTACAGAGGAGGAGAGCCACAGTGTACGAGTCTTTCTACTGTGACATGAAGAAGCGTATGAAGACCAGCAGTTTCGTTCTCTATGACGTCACTCAAATATGTCACATTTTCTCCTTTCCAAATCCAAATCACTGATAATTGGACACTTGTACTAAATTTACTTGGTCTGCCTGCCGCTTCAATCCTTCCCATATCGAATTATAAACTTGGATTGTGGTATGTTTAGGTTTCCGTCCTCGGTTTGAGCCTGCCTGTTTCTTCTCATTTTCTGTCACAATTAGGGAAACTGTCACTCAAATATTACCTAGGACACTGTAAAACTTTTCTATATTTATACAGAACTATTTCAAGAAGTAACCATCCAGGTAAAATTATCCTTTAAAGTGGTCGTAAATTCATATGGTGTTTAATCGCTGCCTTTATTAAGAGAAACTCTGACAGCTTTATCTCCCTCATTTGGTCTAGTGTTGAATCCTGGGGCTGTTCAGGACAACACCACCGGCTTCTTCGGGGAAAATCCCCCTTCTCCTCGGTGTGGGTCAGAACTCGGGCTGTCCCTGCCGTACATCTCAGACGGCACTGGCTCAGGAAGATCCGGGGAGGAGAGGAGATGGGCTGCTACAGCGACAGGAATCTAGCAGTTTCCTGTTATCTTTTATTGTTCGTTACCATGAGCTGCTTCCAGATTTCCCTGTGGTTTCAGAAGCGCAGAGAGATTTTCATGTTGGTGTGTCTTTGCATTGGCAGAATAAATCCCAGTAACATTGTTTCCCAAACTCAAGGGAGTTTTGGGTTTGCTTTCCCCCGCCCCTCTCTCTCCAGGAATAGAACCTTCTCCATTCATGTAGGAATCCAGTTGTTAGCTGTTATGTTGGCTGATAACTTAAAAGGAGTTTTCTATCCCTTAGCAACCAGAAACGCTCCCAGTTTTTCTCTGGCACAAATGGAAGACCTCAAGGATATAAAAATTCAACCTCTACTAAAAAGTTTTCTAAAGGTAATTCTTCAAAAAGAAAATGATAAAAACCCTGTTTGCATAGATAATTTCTTAAACAGGGAATCATAGTGGTTTTGGAAAGTCTGGATGAATTTTAATGGCCCTCCCTTACTCCATTCCTTCCTCCAAGAATATTCAGAAAATGTTCGGTGCATCTGGATTTCATTGGCTTTGGGCATAAGGACGCCAGGCCAAGCCCTGGGTGTCAGACTTCCATGGGGTCATGCAGATCCCACAGCCTCAGAGGCCTTGGAAGCCTCACAGAGTCAATATTGCCCAGAAAGACCTAGAACCAATCCTCAAGAGCAATGGACTAGGAAAGGCTCTTTGCTTTCCCCCTTTTGCTCTATTTCGTAGTATTTTTGCTACCACCAGGTGGTGGTAGGTAGGTGCATCCATGGGAAAGGTGGAGTTATCAGAGTGTAAAGGCTCACTTCAAGGAAATTACCGAAACAAGCTCTGTTTAATGAGAGTCTGGAAATCTTAATTAAATAGGACCCATATTACACACGAAACACAAACAAAAATACAAATGTAAATGAGGTATCTTTCCTTGTGGGAAAAGTCCAAAACTGTGTGTGGGTACATGTGCGCATGCACTAAATTGAAACAAACTATGAACTTGACTTTTTTTCACATAAGAGCTAATAATGGTCAGCCTGTTGAATGTCCTGCATTTTCCACACACATTTTCCTCCCTCTGAGGAAAGAGAAGCCCCCCACACAAGTTTCAGGTTCCAAATACTTTCAAGGTATCGGGTTCACAAAAAAGCAGAACCTGTGCCATTACAATCATCATAAAATCTTATAATTTTAGAGCTAGAAGGAGCTTTAGAGATCTTCTAGTTCAAACCCCTCACTTGACAAATGAGGAAACTGACTCCATAGAAGTGACGCGATTCACCCACAGTCGCCCGGTATGCATGAACCGAGTCCAGCAATTATGCCACCAGGCTTGTGCCCCCACCCTGCCTCAAGCGCTCCTGTCAGTGTCACCAGTCACCTCCTTGTTGTCAGCCTTCAGATCCTTTCCCACATCTTCAGCAGCGCTCATCTGCAACTGATCACCCCATTCCCGTACTTTCTTCACTTGACTTCCAGGACACAGCAAAGCCTCTTGGTTTTCCTCCGCACTCACGACCCCACTCTCTTCAATCTTTCTTGCAGTTCCTCCTCATCTCCCCAACTTTTTAATGGTGGCGTTCCCAGGACTCAGCCTTTGGACCTCTGCTCTTCTTTAGCTACACTCATTCCCATGCAGAAGCCCGTCTCCCGCAGGGGCACCCCAGAGCTGTATCTGCAGCCCAGACCACTCCTGTAAGTTTCAGGCCCGTTTATCTCTGTCTTCCTAAGATCTCCACTGGGCAGCTAATAGATGTTTAAATTTTCTGTGTCAAAAACTGAATTCATAATCATCCACACAAACTTGATTTACTCATAGTCATTCAAAACTCCAATCAGTTCCAACTTCACTGTTCCAGGCCAAAATCAATGGAATGTTTCTCTCACATTCTAATCATTCACTTTACCTCCAAAATATCCCTCAAATCTGATAACCTCTTACCCCCTGTCCTGCTAGCATCTGATTCAAGTTATCTTTTTTTTTTCTTGCCTGCATTCTTGCAAATGCCTTCCACACATCTATCTGGCTCATCCCTGGCTGCACTGTGGTCTAGTCTCAACATACTGGTTAAAGGGATCCTTTTAAAACTTGTTAGAATATGTCACCCCTTTGCTCCAAACCCTCCAAAGATATTCTATTCCTCTAAGAGTAAAACCCAAAGTGCTTGTAATTGTCTATAAGAACCTGCACATCCTACTGCCCCCACACTTCCCTGAGCTCAGCTCCTGATACTCTTCCGCTTGCTATCCCTGCTTCTGGCCACGTTGGACTGCTGGCTATTCCCGAACATTCCAGGCATTCTCCTGCCTCAGGGCCTTCATGCTTGCTCTCCCCTCTGCCTGGACGTTCTTTCCTCAAATGTCTGCATGCTCATTACTTCACCTCCTTCAAGTCTTTGCTCAAATGTCAACCTCCACACAAGGCTTTAACTGACCAGCCTTTCAAAAATTGTACCCATCATTCCTGCTTTCCCAGCTTCATCTTTTCCCCCAGCTTTACCATTCTTTATAGCACCCATTCACTTCCAACACATTGTATATTTTACTTATTTATTTTTTGTCTCTTTCTATGAGAATCTGAGCATCAGAAAGACAGAAATTGATGTCACTTCTGTTCACTGATGGCTCTCCAGTGTTAGACTAGATCCTTGCACATATGTGTTGAATAAATAGTTGTGGTATGGATGAAGGAATGAACGGTCACTTAATGGTTTTCTTAAAATCAACTCACATTTATAAACGTATCACATTATTACCACCATAAACTAGAAACCAGTGTTACTTGTTACGAATTGCAGGTAACCTTAACATTAAATATACGACTATTCCAATGACAAAGATCATTTGGTGCATCTGTAAGCGCCCACCACACCATGGGAAGCACTGGCCTAGAGAGCAAAGCCCCAGCTCTTTCCTGTGGCCTATTCAACACCCTCCAGGACATGGACCTTCTTAGGATTCACTCCATGCTGTTTTGCGGTTGTATGACTTTTTCATGCAGTTCCCTTCACCTAGAATGTCTATCAAAATAAAAATTTAGTTTTAGGGTGTTTAAAATTAAAGCACTACATATATTTGGTTAGAGAGTCATTTAGTATTTTAGGCTTATACCAGCAAGCAGTTGTCCCTCCTTCCTAATTCCCACTCCAAAGAGAAAACACTCCCAATTCTTTCTTTTAATTGTCATAAAATATATACAATACAAAATTTATCGTTTTAACCATTTTTAAGCATGGAGTTCAGTGGCAATAAGTACAATCACAGATTGTGCACTCGTTACCACCATCTATCTCCAGAACTTTTTCTTCTTCCCAAACTGAAATTTTATATCCATTAAAAAATAACTTCCAATTTCTTGATCCTCCTAGCCCTTGGCAAGCACCATTCTACTTTCTTTCTCTATGAATTTGACTACTCTCGCTCCCATACAAATGGAATCAGGCAGCATTTGTCAATCTGAGACTGGGTTATTTTACTTTGCATAACAACGTTGAAGTTCATCTGTGCTGCGCTGTCGTGTGCGACACTTTCAATTCACCCCAGGACTTCTTTTCTCCTTTATGTTGAGAATTTTCTTTGTTTCCCTTATGGGATGGCTCTTCTGTTTCCTGGTTCCCATGTTTTCCTATTCCTTGTTTTATTCCTTTATTTCCATGTGGTACATCCTCCAGTATCTTTTTAAGCAAGGTGCATAAAAGGTAAATTTCTAAAGACTTTGCATTTCTAAAAGTATCTTTACTTTTTAACTTCACATTTAATGATAGTTTGGCTGGGTATAGAATTCTAGGCTGGAAATAATTTTTGTTGAGATTTTGAAGACATTTGTCAATTGACTTCTACAATCCAAAATTGAGAGATATTAAGGCAGGAACTGTTCTCTTTCTCTGTTATTTGTATGTGATCTATATTTTTTCCTATGAAAGATGTACAATCTTTCCTTATTATCTAGTGTTTAAAAATTTTACAATTACTTGCTATGGTACACAACTTTTATATTTTGGAATTAATCGTGCTAGGCACTTCCTGAGGTCAGTGTGTGTGTGTTGTGTTTAAAGTCGATTCCTCTTCTCAGCATTGGCTCTGAGAAATCTCTTTGTTGTGATTTTTTACTTGGCTTTGGTTTTGACCTCTGTTTTTGTTTTTGTATTTTTTTTCTGAGAGAAGTCTATCATTCAATGTCCGGTGGTCTTTTTATCCTTTCTTGTTAAATATTGGGATAAGTTAAAAACCGATCAGAATTTCTGTGTGCATGGACAAGGGCTGTCACCTTGCCAGTTTTACAGGACGGTGATCAGGCCAAGACCTGACCACTGCACGAAGGGTTGCTCACATCTCTGTCATTAGATATTTCTCTTGGGCTTGCCAGGCCCCTCAAGGAAAAACCTTCTGTCGTCATTCCCAGATGGGAGGACGTAAGCCTGACTGCCACTCTTCTGAAGCCTGGGGGTACAGGGGAGAAACAGGCTCAGGGATCTCACTATTCAGATACATACTCCCCCGTAATCCACCCAAGACCTCATCTCTGCCTGTCTATTGGACTCTGAATTTAGATTCCACTTGGGTCCCTCTGTTGTTTTCTTCCGTTGACCCACCGCACCCTCTAGCCTTCATGCATGTCCCCCCAATGCCTGCTTTCCTCCCCGCCAGCCTTCAGTTAAGGCACAATATTTCTGATATTTTTTTAATGAACTCATAATTTTTATCTTTCATATATGAAATGGGGCCTATGTATAAATACCTAATTTTAGGCAGAGGACCCAGACCCTTTGGGAATCAAACTCCACACCCTTAGAACAACAGGAAAGGACTATAAAAAGGGAAAGGCCCAATCCATGTCTTTCAGAGTTTCAAATCTCTGACTTTAAGATACAAAATAACAATAGGTTGAAAAAGATCATTAGGAAATATTTTAACCGGAAGCAAGCCTTCACATGAGTATGCATATAGTAGAAACTCTATGGAAATACATTAAGGTGAATTTAACATATCGATTGGGTGGCAGGTATATAGTTGCTTCTTATTGGAACTAAGATTTGGGGTCTTTGGATATCAACAATTGGCTTCCTAATACTTTTTTGATGATGCACTGCCTCCCCTTTACCAGGGCCTTCAATTTCTAATTTAATCTAATTTTCATGATTCTCTGAGACATACCAAATAAAGCTTTCAGGTCTCTGTGTATTTTGGTGTCTAGATATGTCTGATTCACTTAAGGGCTTTCATCCAGTGACACTAACCATACCCGATGAGGTCTCCATGTTAACAGAGCTTAAATGTTTTCTACCCCTTCAGGCTCTTTGGGTGATGACTCAACCAAAGAGACAATAGGAAGTGAAAGTTTGCACCCCTCCCCTTCTGACTTCAGTGCATTGCAATAGGGCTACTTCTAATGTGCTTAGCACCAATTAGCTCTTGAAGCTGCAACAGCTGCACAATGCTGATGCTCTCCAGATGCAGCCAATGAATTAAATCATGCAATAATTCAATTGGAAAATTGGGTATAATTATGGAGAATGCAGAGTCTGCTGGTCGCCTCACAGTGACTTGGAGCTCTTGGAACAACAATGGGGTGGGCCATTCAGAGTGTAAGTGGCGTACACAGAAACGGATACGGGTGTTCATAGGCATCTCAGTCCTCTCTCTGACAATGGCAGCATTACCTAGCCCTGCACTCAGGTAAGAGCTGACTGAATGCCACCAAAACAAATTTCCTTGGAAACTTTAAAACTTTTCACAGACCACCCTTCATAACATGAGAGTGGCTATACTTTGAATTTCTGCCGGTTGGGAACATGTAAAATAAACAAAAGCTAGGTTCCCCATGGACTAGAAGTTCATGTGCTAACCAAAAAAGCCAGTTAAATCAGAGAATCATAAAATAGCATACCTTAAACATATGTCCATACACTAATGTTTTAATGTAGGAACGAGGCCAAGGTCGTGGGCCCTCTGTTTATGAGTCAGTTTCCTTACATTCTCATCATACCCTTAAGACAATGTATTGTCTATAATTTCTGATTTGGGTTTATGTAAAGGGGGAAAAAACCTAAAAAGATTTGCAGAGCATTTGAAATAGAGACTTCTTAAAGATATGAAGATATTAATAATAAATATTTTAATACTTTTCCTTCCGAACTTTGTCCTCGTACTCCTGAAGCAAAGGCTCTGCATTGCTTTGCAGCTGTGCCCTACACAAGAGGGGCAACCCCCGGAGTGCTCCCTGGAGCCGTGCAGTGGCAGCCTGCAGAGCCCTTCTCAGTGGCTCTGCCTCAGTCAGCAGCAACTTCTGTTTTCCACCGGCTTGACTTTATTGAATCTTTCCAAAGCATTCAACTGAATTTTCATAGAAATAATAGCTCTCTTCTTGCATTGTAATTGAATTTTGTAATTACCATAAATAACTTTGAGAACAACTACAATGGACTCCTGGGAAACTAACATCTTTACTGATGGCAGCAGAAATGTGCAGGTACGGTAGAAAAAAGCCCATTGACCTCCAGAGCTTGGGCTGTTATGGTCATCAATCAGGATGCTTAACAGAGGGAGCAGTTTAATACAGTGAGTTGGTAAAGTGGAAATTAATTAAGAGAGCTTCTACTGTCCTATGAATTTAGTGATGCTCTCAAATGAATCTGTATTTTGTTCTTAATTATTGCTTCTATATAATTTTGAAAAGTAGCACCTATAGAGGTAAGGCTTTTTAGCCCACAGATTTTGGGATTCTTTATCATAGTTCCCCAGGTATAACAGACCTCAGGTTAGAAAATCCTGGCTTAGGGTTTCCTTCCCATAGTAAAGTAAAAAATGATTGAGGGTAGTTAATAAGTGATAAAGCACTCTCTTTGTGTGACAGCAATTTTAAATGAAAAGGGAGAATGGCGAAGGTGTTCTACTGAGAGCCACCCTGTTTATTCCATAGTGAAAGTTTCCTGGACAACTCAAAGGGCACAAAAAACATCAATCCTAAAGAAGGAAAAAAGCCACCAATTCACACATTTGGAACTTTCTCCAATTTCTGTTCTTTGTCTCTGTCTGCCTTTCAGTGAATCATATCTTGTCTTTTAATTAGGCCATGCCAGGAAATAGCAATCTCTTTAGACCTGAGAAGACCTAATTGAGGACAGTGCCCCCAAGTCAGAGTCTTCAGTTCAAATCAGGACTCTGCCCCTTGCTTACCTAAGTTAACTTAATTTGAACATCAGTCACTTGTCTGTAAGAGGCCATGGTAGTAAGCACTCCACAGAGTTATTGTGAGGATTACATGCTTCGACACATCCCAAAGGACCAGATTTGTGAAGATATTCACTAAATATTAGATAGGAGCAAACATAACCAAAGTTTTATTGGAAGGTAAAGGAATTGAGGAAGATGCATGGTGTGAGGGAAAAAAAGATGCAAAATAGGGAGAGAAAGAATATGAGAAGTAGTAAAAGCAGTATATAGGATTTTATAGTTATAATGCAAATTCATGTACATTGTATTCTGGGCATATCCCAACAACCCTGTGAGATGAGACAGGTATTAGTTTCATTTTACAGATGAAGAAGCTGAAGTTCCAGAGATAAAAGAGCTGGCCTAAATGATGGAATGTCTCCTTATTCCCAGCCCAGTACTTTGCTCATGAGACCACATGATCCTCAAATTTCCGTCTTCACCAACTACCTCCAGGACTCTGCGATGAATCCCACCCTCCAGATGACCGACTTGTGGTCCAGAGAGAGCTTGTACAAGCAGAGTCAGGACTCTATGAAGCTGCCTTGGGTCTTCCAACTTCCAAGTCTAGCATGGCTTCTATCAAATATCCCAAGAGAAACAAGAATGAAGAGAATAAAAAAGAAAGCTTTGGCCATGAATATGTGTACAGGGAACCCTGGGTATGAAAAATACAACTGGAGATTAGCCATCGACATTAAGAGCCAGAAAAAATGATGTTAGTAGCTTTGATATTGTTATTAGTGGATAGAAAATTACAGGAAATGATGTTTTGAGGATAAAAACTTTAAAGGTCTAATGTAACTCTCCAGGCATATTAAAAGACACTATTTCCATATTCTTCTTGGATAATCAATCATGCCATAGCAAATTATGAGTTCTTATTTTTAGCCCTATTAGCTACACAATGATAATGAAAATTGATTATAGTCACATTCTATTTCTTAAGACACTGTCAGCAAATGAACTGAAATGCCCCAGAATCAATCCATTTAAAAAAATATACTAGAGGTTGGGGGGAAAAAAGCCCTCATCAATTACTTTGACATCTGTTAATAAAGAAAAGATGATAAACTGGCTGCTTCTGTCATTGCTAGGTCACTAGAAGCCAATAAAACCAGGTCTTTGTTTCACCAACTAGAGACATCTCCAAGGAGCTTAATGGAGCTTAGCTACTGAAGACCAGATATTGGCTCCCAGAAATAGAATTCAGAGAAACATTAAAAAATACTAACAGAAATGTGCAAAAACCAAAGAAAATAAGCCATATCTGTCTCTGATTTATCACCTTTCAAATTCTAAGAAGGCTGGATGTGTCTGAATTAGAGAAAAGTGACCTCAGATTGCTCCTGAAAGTGAAAAGTGGCCCCTTTGGAATATCGTAGAAATGTTGGTAGGTGTTGAATATGGTGGCATTAATAAACGGGATATTCGGGGAAACTGGGAACTGTGCATTCTGTGGACCTGGCTGAATTGTTCTGAGCTTCATGATTTTGGAAAGATATCAAGATGTCTAAAGGAATAGTAAATGATAATATACCAGCTCCCTAAGGTGTTTCTCCAAGCCTATCTATTGGGTGCTTGAAAAGATACTGAACATGATGATATCTCAGGAGATTCCATGAGAAACTCAAAAAGTCCTCCCTCTGGTTATCTGAGCTGCATCCAGGTGGGCTCAGCCATGATCACATGGGGCAAGAAGGATCCTTTGGGTTCTAGGCCCATGACCCTTGGACTCAACTACCCTCACCTTACACTGTAAAGGTTCAACTGGTTTCAGAGACCAGGATCATTAAACATAGACACTCTTTGTAGAAAAAAATAAAAATATATAGTTCCATTTTTCTTTTCTGAGGGATTGAGTTCAAGCAACTTGAAAAAATGCTGGATTAAATCTCAAGTTTCTCAATACTTCTTGTATTTTCTACTAATCGACATAGCTAAAGGCTGGGTCACAGGAGCTGAGTCTCCATCCCACTAAACGCATCCAGCTCTGTCCCCATTCCCACCTCTGTCTTTAGTTGTGTGTCTGCCTCTGTCAGCAGGCTTCCCTCTAAGAGTCTATAATTCTGTCTGAGGGTCAAAAGCATAGGTGTACACATAGATTCAAATACACAGAGGCGGCATGACAGACATTTTTAAGGTGAAAATTTTTTCTTTCTTTGGTGGTGATTTTACAGCTGTGGGTATAATCCAAACTCATGGGAAAGTACATTACAAAAAGTGAATTTTACAAATGTAAATTGTTGTACTGAATACTTAAATAACCCAACCTAATATAAAGATCATATATGTTCATGCATATGTATACAAATGTACGTACGTATGTGTATATATGTGTGTGTATGTGTGTGTGTGTGTGTGTGTGTGTATATATATATATATATATATATATACCAGGTCAGTCTAGGAGGTATCCAGACATGTAATATGAAAAATAGAGACAAGGGACCAAGGGGCAACCATGATGGGTTAGGAAGAGCATTGATGTGGATTCAGGAGTCCTGTCTGCATACCAGTTGCACCTTTCAAAAGAAGCATGGTGCTGGGTATGTCACGTCTGTGAGCCTCAATGACCTCACCTGTAAAACGGGATAGCATAGTAAGGTTGTTGTGAAGTCTGAAAGAGCCTTTCAAGCTGAGGTGCACATTGTAAAGCACCCCGCAAATATGAACTAAGATGGCCGAGCACCGAACAAAGGCGGCTGGGCAAAGAAGCCAGGAAGGCTGGTGATATAAACGTGGAGCAAGTGCCCAGGTCACCAAACACAAAATGGCTGTGCTGCCAATGAAAAACTGTAAGCAGATGTGTCTGAAAGTCACTTCTGAAAGAGATCTTAACGAAGGGATGGAGAACGTTGGGGGTGGGGAGAAACGCCTCCCAGCAAGACAATGAAAGATGACAAGTTAGGTCACAGTGGTTGAAGAGGAGACAATGATTTGTTGTCTAACTCTCCAGCCATGATGGGACCATAACTAATGAGGTTATTCTGGTTACAAAGGAAGCATTCAGCCCCCTAATGAAAAACTCTTTGGCGACTGGTGTTAGGAAAAGAAAAAACAAACCGGGAGCTTATTATTAGTTCCGCAGCAAGTTAATTAATTTTTGCCAGTCACTTCAGGTCACTTGCAGGCCGGCTCATCCGTCTCACTCAACTGAACAGCTGGAGGGATGGTAGGTGTGTCTCCAGTCCACGCATATATCCTAGTTCTGGGCATATATCCCAGGTGGGGTCAGCTGCAAGGACAACAAAACAGGAGCTTCCTTTCCAGCACTCTGCCTGATCCTTTCCCCCCATGATCCCTCTAGCCAGGCCAAAGAATTCTACAAGACACAGAGAAGACAAGAACACTTAGAAGGAGGTTATTTCTACCTCTGCACATCCATCATTCCAATGAGAAGCAGAGTGCTCTGATGCAACAAACACTGTAGAGCTTGCGAAAGTTCTAGTCCAGACTGTGTGCCCGTATTCGCCAATGAAGAGATCTAGAACTCTGCGATAAGGTTGCTTTCACCTCTCCAGGCTTCTCTCAGTTTGCCTAACCTGCCCACCTGCATGGAAAGATGTTCGTTTGACATCTCTGCTGGAGAAATGTCAGGCATTTTCCAAATAACTCTTAACACCCTCTCGGAGAGAAATCAGTGGCCTAGTGCAGACCCTCTTCAGAGATGGAAGAGCCAAAGTTAAGAAAGCGGTGGAATAAAACACCCATGTATTTGTAAAGAGGTTGACCTGGCCTCAAAAAAATTAGTGTTTTTTAAAAGATGTATAGTATGCAAGTACAATGAATGCTGTCTTTTTAGCATGCATATTCATGTTGTATATTCACTTTTTAGGGTAGATTAAGTGATTTAAATTTTTTAATCACATGTGCTGCTTAATATATACACATATATAATATTTATTACATATTCACCTCCACAAGAGGCCAAGATAAACTACATTAAAGCAGGGACCATAAGTTTAACCCCCTCTTTGAGTGAGTTTAAGTGACTGTCCAGCTGCTATGGTTTTTAAAACTCTTACATTTTACTCAAAATTATAAAATTTTCAGCAAAAAGAACAAATAAAATTGGGGAGGGACTCATTATCTCAAGTCACTACATACATCTTACTGGGCTTTCAGAATTGCCTTCCCTCCACCTCCTCACTATGATGTTCAAGCCCAAGTTTTAATGCCTATCCGGGTGCTCATGAGCTACGGTCTTCCTCTCCTCCTGCCTCCTCCCCACACACACTCTCTGTCAAGCCTGTTGCAGGTAGTTAACGGGAATGATTGGGATCCCCTCTATTCAAACAAAAGAATTAGTGGCTGATAGGGAGATTTGCAATCTCACCAGAACAATGCTCCTTAATGAAATAAGCATTGCATTTATAGACAGCACTTCATGTCCCATGACAAATCAGCTGGTGATGGTCCCTAGGCTAGTCTACGCCTAAACATCACTAAGCCCAGGAGTGGGCTCCTGTGCTTTGGGAAAGTGAGCTAAGGAGATGCCCGCCCTTTAGTTGGGTCTATTCTGGGGGTGGTTCTTATTCTGGGGGGTCTCTTCCGCCAATGCTGTCTTCTGTGACTTAGCACTGCACAGGGCCTGGACTGCTCCCAAAAGCTGGCCACATGCTTTTTGTGAGCAGCCCTTTAAGAAAGGTGAGACATTTGAACTTCTCTCAGGGCTGAGACTAGATGGAAGATATTTAAAAAGCAAGCAAGCAAACAAACAAATTCCACCAGCCAGCCAGGTAAACAGACACCAATATAAAAACCAACCCATCTTTGCATTTTTAATATCTGTCCTCAGGGACAATTCACTCTAACACAGTACTCACTTGTCAAGTGAGTGTGGCTGTTGGTTTCTAAAAATGTAACTTATGTATTTATGCATGTATGTATGTATACATGTATTTTTATTTTGGGGTCTTGATCTGTGTAAAAAAGTAATAGAAACAATTTGATCAATCTCTTACCTTTCCACCCTCCTTTCTCTTCCATCTCACCTTGTCTCATCTCTTCTCTCCTACTCTGCCTTCTCCCTTTTCCTTATCTTCATATGGCCCTTTCTTGCATATCCTCATTTTCTATATTATTAGCTGGAATATATCTTTTGAAAAGATCAACACTCCCATCCCAGGACATCACAGAATAAACAGCCCTTTAACATATACAATTTTGGGAGGAAGCCTTGCCTTTAGCCAGCATGCCCCTGATGTACCACAGAAAATAGAGGCATTGAGAGCTTTCCCAGGATGGTCCCTTTGGGGCGCAAAGCCCAGCCAGGGTTCTGCACCCACAGACCACCAAACATGCTTGCTGACTGATTGTGTGATTTAACTCTGGTCCAGGAGATGCTGTACCAACTAAATAATGGAAGTATGTAGACTGACTGTGAACACAGACTATAGACCATTTTAAAATCCGAGTCATCTGCGCCCAATTTGTTCAGAGGAGACACGAACAAACAGTCTAAGAATAGTGCCCAATGCAGGTCTCAGCGGCTCCCTCCAGAGCCCCCGCTTGTCTGGAAGTTGCCCAAGGGGGCAGGGCTACCGCCTGGGTGCAATCCGCCCAGCTCAGTCAACCCTTAGACCAATGTGATGTTGAATGAAAGAAAGCAAGCCACACAGGAAGAAGTGGGGACACAAGGGGCATGAAAGAAACAAGGAGACAACTGGGGGAAAGAGCAGAAACAGACACATAGGAGCAAGGGAAAGAGGAGAAGGAGGGCAAAGGGAGAGGCAGCAAGCAGCCATCCAGGGAGGGCCGGAACTTTCCTTCTAGTCAGGAGTGTGTACAGCTGCACCAAAGTGCACTGATTTCTTCCCTGCGGAATCTTCTCTTCCTTTCCATCATTTCCCAACTCTTCCTGAATGTCTCTCCATGAACAAACAGAATAGAAACAGACTTACAGACACAAGGACAGACTGATGGTTGTCTGAGGGAACGGGGGTTGGAGGAACGAGTGAAAAAGTAAAAGGGGTTAAGAAGCACAAATTGACAGTTACAAAATAGTTACGGGGATGTTAAGCACAGCCCGGGGAACACAGTCAATAACGTTGTAATAGCCGTACACGGTGCCAGGTGGGTACTGGAAATACCTGTGGCATTGCTTTGCAAAGTATACGATTGTCTAACCCCTATGCTGTATGGCAGAAACTACTACTGTACAAAGTAACAGTGAATGTAAACTGTAATTGAAAAATAAAATTTAAAAACAAATAAATAAATTTTAAAGTGCTGAAGGATGACAAAATACGGTTTCACCAGTCTTCTCTCCCCTCTCTCTTTTCTCTGGAAATGTCCTCTCATTATTTTCATCAGAACATATGGACATCCACGACTTAAGATCTGTTATCCACCCTTCAAGCAATCCATTTTAAGGTATTTTTTTTTACAAATAAAGACAGTTTCTTTTCCAGAAGAATTTGCGTGCCAGCTTTTATAACAGTTTTTTGGCCCTGAGCACATGCCTGTGACACAATCACCTGGATGAGAGTGCGAGGTCCTTGGGCAAGAATCGCACAGCACTAGCACGCGTTTCTCACGAGGCCTAGAAGAGCGCTCTGCAGACGCTAGGTGCTGAAGCGCTGCTTGCTGGCAGGCGAGAAACAAGATTTGTACGTTCACACATCGACCCACAGGAAGTCTGACTGTTAGACTAATTCTCCCTGCACTGAACACATTCTCTGAACAGCACCGACTTTCCATAAATCCATGTGCAGCTTCCACTATATTTTCTTAAAGGACAATTCATAAATCAGAGCAGACTAAACTGTGAGCCTAATTTCCCCATTGAAACTCATAATATTCATCTTCCTGAGCAACCATAAAACATGATTCCAAAATGACCTAGTGATTATATCTTGGGGACACTGAAAAAAGTTTAAGTAAAATTGTCTTGATTACACTGACACAATATTCCTTCATGAATCTACACCCTTATTAATCACTTCAGGTGACTCAAAGTAAACATAATCAGTCAAAGCTTTAAAGGAAGGGAGTGAAAGAAAATTCTTGGGCCTGAAATGATTGCTCTCCCTCCCTTTCTCCTTCCCACTGTCCTCCGTCACTCCCGCCCCCAGTCCCCCAGCACCTCTCCCCCAGGGAAGAGCACAGGCGGTGATGACAGCTGTGAGACCCGGCGCCATTTCCCTCCAGTGAGCTTCTCCCCAGGAGGACCATCGCCAGGGCCTGGGCTGCATTTTGGGTGACTCACAGTTACGTCATGCATCTAAGACAGTGATTTTTAGCTGGTGTGCTGTAGGAATTTCTAGAACATGCCATACCTGACTGCTGAGTCAGGGGCGTTGCCCTCTTCTCTGTTAGATTGTGAAATTTAAAAAATGACAATAGCCAACACAATAGCTGTCTGGTGCAAATGAATAAAAAATTATACCTATCTTTGTTTTGTCAGATCAGCAAAAACTATATTTTTTGGTGTGTTGCAGAGTTTTAGTAATTAGTGTACGTGTGCCATGAGATGAAAAAGGTTGAAAATCGCTGATCTAAGTCATTTAATATCTTCTCACAGCAGGTTTCAACGAATCAGGCAATATCTTCAAATAATTTCATTCTGTTTTGTTTAACATTTAAAGGAAAGCACAGGACCAAATCGAACTTTAGATGCCAGGGGTTGTGAAAGTTTAGACTTGGTTCCATGTGGCAATGCAGGAAATCACAGCAAATAGGGCTAGTCTGAAACCTGATACGTTTCGGGTCAGGATATTTATAACGCTTCTCTACAGTGTTTGCCTATATGTCAAGTCGAGAAATAATGAAATGTTCAGGTCCATGCTGAAAGCACCCTGAAAATGACTGTTGAACACGTTTCTTTGTTATATTAAAACAACAACCTAAGACTGGAAGAAAGGAAGGAGGGTATTATCTTTGGGAACTCCCGTGTTTTATTGATGGCTAATTTACCTCCTTACTTAGTCCAGCTTCTCCAGTTCTTCCTCGGGTAAAACCTCCAGAGATGTTTGTCCTACAAGTAATGCTCCACTCCCCAATGTTTCTGAGATCTAGAACAGACCGCTTATCAAGACTTCTACAAGCACAGGTAATAAAGATGAGAATGGCGCCCCTCCCACACAGTTCAGAGCCCTGATTTGCATATGTCCAGAGAAACTTTCCGTGGGATGACAGAAGCCGACCGCATGGTCTGCTGTTTCTGAGCTCCAATTCTTGGATAGTGGTACTAAATATCCAGTTGTCTGCACTATACAATTAAATTAATATTCTCTTTTCTTCAGCTACCAAGACAGATCTCAGATTCAACACCTTCTTTCTACTCCCAATGTGACGGCCCTGGTTTCAGTCTTCATCTGTCAGCTGACTACTTAAGTAGCCTCTTACCTTGCTGAGTTCTGGCCTCTCTGTACTGATGTTCCTCCTCCATCATTGTCAGAGTGATCTTGGTAAAACAAGATCTGGTCAAGTTACTCCTCTATTTATAAGTTCATTACAGTTCTCCCATTTATTGTCTGCCTTAGAAAGCCTGGATTCCTTATGACTTTTAAGGTCCTTCCTCACAAGTTGGTTCTAAACCTGTTTTTTCATTTCCATGCCTCACTACACCACCTCCCCATGGCCCCTTGCCCCCACCCATAGTGGCTCCCAACTGCTGAACCTCTCTCTCCTCTGCTCTGCACAGCCATAGGTCCTACACAGACAACCCACCCCTTCATCCTCACAAACCACTTAGGGCTGATGAGTCCTGTTAGAGCCGTACAGGGCATTTACAGTGGTTCAGTAACTTGTCCAGGTTCCCTCACCAGTCTCTGTCCTCTGGCTGAATTGCCCTTTCTTTTTCTACCCTGTATAAAAATCTAACCTTCCTTTAAGGCCCCTGGAGAAATGTCATCTCCTCTTCAAGGCTGGCCTCAGCAACCTCTGGCTCTCCCAACCCCCCTTACCTCCCTTCTACTGTTACTTTCAGCCTCCCTTGTTTTCCCACAGAATGCTGTTTAAATCTGATTACAGCAATAACCACTACCAGGTTAACATGTCTGTCACCTACTCTAAACTAGGACTATCCTTCATGTTTATGTATTTATGACATCCTCTATCCTGTATGTCTACCATGGCCTGACTTTGGTAGGTATTAAGTATTTAATTATAGGGTTGAGCGCTGGGCTCCAAGGTGTTGGAGGGCTCCCTGGTATTGCGAGTTGAGAGGGTCCCTAAGCAGGATAAGGGACTGGCGACAAGGATAGGTGGGGCTCTTGTCTAAGGCCATCACACTTACTCATCATTCGGAATTAGAATTGAAGCTCTTTATGATACTGTTTGCATCCACAGGGCTTCTCAGGGGCCCCGGGATGGGGCTACACCTGTGATTGGAAACCAGGTGGACTTGCTAGCTTTCCAAGGATTTTTTCATTGAAACACAGATAAGACATACTAACAATTTTACTCACATAAGAGCTGCCTCCACTTCTTCCTGAGAAGTGATGCAATAATTAAATAGAACTGGCCCCTGACCTGAACCTGCCCGCCCCACATCTCCTCGCTGTGACGCATTGCCATTTCTCGCTCCCCTCTGCTATCCTGCCCCCGTGCTGAAGTTCACACAACAGTGCTCATCTCTAGGCCGTTTTCAATTAATTTCCTGAGTAAAATTTCACGAGACACTATCAAGCCTTTTGCTAAAATCAAGATATATTACATCTACTCTATTCCCTTAGTCTACTAATCAAAAAAGCAATCAACTTTGTCTGGCATGATTTGTTCTTTTAAAACCCATAATGCTTATTGCTCATAATTCCATTATCCTAGATAGTATTTTTTTCCTCTTAATATTTGTTCCACTATTTGAACAGGGATTGAATTACTAGATGGTCATTTCTAGGATCCCTTTTTCCTTTGCTGCTTTGAGTCTGCTACCTAATGAGATACTATCAACAAAATGGTATTTCCTTATTCGGTCGAATCACAGGAGAACACAAAAGGGGTTTCCAGGAGTCACTTGGTCAGCGCCCCTGTTTCTTCACAAGACTCTGGCCACGTTCCCGAACCACTGCAGACTTCTATCCATCATCCCCCTGGAACCACGTTCCCAAACAGGAGAATCTGAGACCTCTTTTGATAAATGGATCAATGATTCACAACCTTATGTTCAGGAAGCACTTCCTAATTTCTCATTCAGGTCCCTTCAAAAGGAGAGGGCACAGATGTGAGTTCAAATCCTGAGTGTGCCACTTACTAGCTGTGTGACTTTAAGTCACTTTCATTCTTTTTAAATGGGAAGTAAATAAAAATTTTGAAATAAAGACATTTAAAAATGTTATTTTTTTTAGTTTTTAATTACAAATGAAATACACGAAAAAATTCTAATGATGCAGAAATATATTTTCCCCTTGGCTCTCCAACCAAAATTCCTCGTTCCACTAGTAACCGGTGATAATGGTTTGATATATATACTTCCAGGATATTTTCTATACCTAAATAAATACATAGGAAACCAAAATGAGGTCATGATATGCATATTGTTTTACAACCTACTTCTTTTTAACTATTAATGTTTTCCATGTCAGTGCCTATAGCTACCTAAACCTTTTGCACAGTAAGTATGCATTGATTTTGTAATTAAATTTGTGTGTAATTAAATCCTAGTTACTTTGGTTGTTCCCTGTTAATGGACATTTAAAATAGTTTTCAATTTTTTTCTCTTTCAAATAATACTGACAATGAACTGTAATAATGTTGAAATGATCCATGAAAACAAGTGAGCGGAAGGGTGGGAACTGTGAGACCAGGAGAGCGGCCCACTAAACTCAGCCTGCCTCTTTCACTCTCCCCAGGCTCCCCTAATGGCAGAGCTGGACGGGACAGAGACAGGGAGGAGGCCTCAGCTTGTCACCTTTCGCACACCCAGTGTGACATTCGCTGTGGAATTCTCCAAATTCCTCCTTGGACGCTGCAAGCTGGAGCCTGGTTTATGTGGCTGCTTACACCTGGAGTGTCCTTGGGCAAGTTCTTTACTTTCTCTGGAGCTCAGTTTATTTATAAAATAATTATAACCTTTCTGATCATTTATTTAGTATTTACTAAACACCAAACTTTATGCCATAAAGAACTTTAGTGCATTATCTAAACCCCTTTGAAATGCATGAGATGATTCATCTTTAATTGGAGCTTTAGTCTTATTATTGAATTGTAAGAGTTATTTACACACATATTCTGAATATAAGTTCTTTATATGATACATAATTTGCAAATATTTTCTCCCATCTGTGTCTTGTTATTTCATTTTCTTAATAGTGTCCTTTAAGCACAAATGTTTGAATTTTGATAAGGTGGAAGTTATCAGTTTTTCATTTATTCCTTGTGATTTTATTGTCATACCTAAGAAGTATTTTCCCAACACAAAATCAAAAAATTTTTTCCTTTTTGTCTAGTTTTGCCTCTCACATTTAAGTCTATGATTTATGATGAATTAATTTTTATATATGGTATAAGGTAAGGGTCTAAGTTTATTTTATTTTTGCTTATGGATATCCAATTAACCTAGCACTATTTGTTGAAAACACTATCTTTCCCATAGTGAACTGCCTAGGTACCCTCATCAAAAATCAAAAGATCATAAATATAAGAATTTATATTTCTGGACTCTTAATTCTGCTCCATTGATATGTATGCCTCTCTTCGCTCCAATATTGCAGGGTCTCCATGATTTTGGCTTTCTATCAAGTTTTAAAATCAGGTAGCATAATTCCTCCAAGTTTTTATTTTTTAGATTGTCTTATTTATTCTAGGTCCTTCGCACTTTCATACACATTTTAGGTTACAAAATAAAAGGCCTTCTGGAATTTTGATAGGGATTGCATTGGTTTACAGATCTATTTGGTGAGAAATGCCATCTTACACTACTGAGTTTTCCATCCATGAGAATGAAATATCTCTCTATTTATATTATCCTTAATTTCTTTCAGCAATGCTCTAGGCCTTTCAGTGTGCAAGGCTTTCACTTCTTTTGTTAAATTTATTCCCATTTTCTTCTTTTTGATGCCTTCGTTGTGTGAATTGTTTCCCTCCCTCCCTCCTTTCACCTTTCCCTTTTTCTTATGGCAGCAGCTAGGTTTGCTGTTGAACAGAAGTGATGAAAGCAGAAGTCTTTGCCTTGTTCCCAGTCTTAGGGGAAAGCTCTCAGTCTCTCACCAAGTATGCTGTTAGGTATGGATTTTTCAAAAATACTATTTTGCAGGTTTCAGAAATCCCCTTCCATTCCTCATTTTTAGAGAGATTTTTAAAATCATAAATGGATGTTGGAATTTATCAAATGTCTTTTCTGTTTCTATTGAGATGGTTTATATCCTTTATCCTGGTAACATGGAGTGCTGCATTGATTGCTTTGTAGATGTGAAACCAACCTTGCATTTCTGGATAAATTCCACTTTATTGCAGTATCATCCTTTTCATATGCTGCTGGATTTTTTTGTTAGTATTTTGTTAAGGGTTTTTGTATCTAGGTACATAAGGAATATTGTTGGTAAGTGGCTTTGTCTCCTTGTGATGTCTTTTTCTAGCTGTAGAATCAGTGAGAAGTGAGTGGTCTTACAGGGTGAGTTGGGATGTTCGTTCCTCTATTTTCTCAAAGAGTATACGAAGAATTCATGTTACTTGTTCCTCAAATACTTGATAGAATTCACCAGCAAAGACATCTACGTTTGGGCTTTTCTTTGTGGGAAGATTTCATTCACTACAATAAAACAAGTTATTTACTTGTTATAGGTCTGTTCAAAATTTTCAATTTCTTTTTTCATTAATTCTGATAATTTGTGTCTTTCTAGGAAGTTGTCCATTTCACCTAAGTTGTCTAATGTATTGGCAAAAATATATGTGTAATATATCCTTATAATCATTTAATTTCTTTTTTTTCACTTAATTTCTTTAGGGAGAGTAGTGATGTTATCTTTTTCATTTCTGATTTTGGGAATTTGTTTTGTCTTCTTTTTCCTTTTTCCCATTGATAAGTCTAATTAAAAGTTCATCAATTTTGTTGCTCTTTCCCATGAACCAGCTTTTGATTTCCTTAGTTTTCACTATTATTTTTTTCTGTTTTCTATTTCATTGATTTCTGCTTTAATCTTTATTTCTTTTCCTCTGTATGCTTTGGGTTTTCATTGATTTTTGTTTGTTTCTTGAAGTAGAACATTAGGTTTGGATTCGAGACTTTTTTTCCTAATACAGGCATGTAAACAATACAGGCATATATATTTCTCCCTAAGCATTTAAGTTTTGTCCTATAAGTTTTGATATATTTTGTTTTAATTTTTAAAGTTAAACTATTTTCTAATTTCCCATGTGATTTCTTCTTTTATGCACTGATTATATAATTTCCTAATATTTATGGATTTTCCACATTTCTTTTTGTTATTAACTTCTAATTTACTGCATTGTGGTGGAAGAACATATTTTGTATGAATTCTATTATTAGACTTGTTTTATAGCCTAGCCTGTGGTCTATCCTGGAGAAAGTGTTCTGTGCCCTTCAAAGGCATGCGCACTCTACAGCCCTCGGGTGGAATGTACGATATTTTTCAGTTAGTCCGGTGGGTTGGCAGTACTGTTCAAGTCTTCTATGTCGTTTTCTGTTTAGCTGTTCTATTCATTGTTGGAAACGGGTAATTGAAATCTCCAACTGTAACTGTTAAGTTGTCTGCTTCTCCTTTAAGTTATGACGGTTTTGCTTCACCTGTTTGGAGGCTCTATTGTTAGACACATACACACTTATAACTGTTACGTATTCCTGGTGAGTGGACCCTTTTATCATTATTAAGTGTCCATTTTTTAGCAATATTTCTAGTTTCAAAGTCCATTTATCTGATGTTAAGGTGGCTACTCCCATTCCTTCATGGAAGAGACTGTTTACACGCTGTCTCTCCTTCCACCCTTATACTTTCCACCTCTTTTCATCGATGGCGGACACCTAGTAAAAAGCATATTGTTGGATCTGGCTGGTTTTTTTTTAATCCAATCTGACAATTTCTCTCTTTTGATTGACTGTTTGAACTGTTTACATTTCATATAATTAGTGGTTGGTTTGATTTACATTAGTCTTTTCACTATTTATTTTTTCCTATATCTCGTTTTGGTTCCTCTATTCCTACTTGACCGCAAAGTATTTTTCAGTGTACCGTTTAAAAACTTCTATTGATTCTTTTTAACCTTTTTGGAGTCACTTTCTTGGTGGTTGCTCTATATTATAGGCATCTCAACTTACCATAGTCTGCTTCAGATTAATGCTACCCAATGCTAGTAAAATACAGAAACTGTGCTCCAACACAGCTCCATCCCATTTCCTACCCTTTACTGTCACAGATATTACTTGTCTGTATGCATCTGTATAAGCTTATGCCTTTCAGAGACGTTAAGAAAAGAAGTAAGAGAAAACATATCTATTGAGTCTTCTTTATTAACCCCCATGCCTACTATTTCTGGTGTTCTTCAAGTTATCTCCTGGCATGATTTCATTTCAGTCTGAACAACTTACTTTAATATTTATTGTAAGGCAGCTCTGTTAGCAGATTCGGATTCCAATTTTCTGCTATGAAGATTGTTGTGGATTCTTTTACTGTTGCTATTTTGTTTTATTTCTTTCTTAAGTTAGTTTGTTTCTTTAATAACTTGGCTGAGCTGCATCTGCAAAATCTGTTTTCCCTGCAGTGTGTGACTGCTAATATATCTGTTCAGCTTTAAAAAAAATAGTCTTGTTTTGATTTCTCAGCCTGGCTTCCTAGGGGACATCTGTGTGTAGCTTACTGGTGTACCAATGTTTAGACAGAGGATGTGCCCAGACACCTTGAACCAGTGAGTCTTCCCTGTCTTATGCCAACAGAGATGTGTGCTGGCAGGGGAGTGTTTTCAATGTTCAGGCTGCTGATCTCTTTCACGTCTCCTCTGCATATACACCACAGTCTTAGGGTTAGTGAGAGGTTGTGGCTAGCTTGGACCCCTTCCCGTCGCCATTGGAAATATATATATAGTGTCATTGAATATGCCTGTCCCTCCCATGGAGGAGCCTCAGGCTGACTGAGTTGATCATCACTTTCGCCTATGATACTGCTGGGCGTATACTTTGTCTCTTGCTCCAAATCAAGTGAGCCCCCCTCAACTGTGGCATAGAAGCTTTTGTTCTTCATGGTATGCCCTACTTTGGCAGGACCTTTGTGCAGACTGAGTGAGGTGGGCAGGAGAAGCATCAGGTCAGAATGCCACAGGCTCCCAGGGTTCTTTCCTGGGTCTTATCTCCACTCACTGCAGGGAAGATAGAGGTTCAGGCATTTGTTAATTGCAGATGTTTTTCAGACTGTTATATTCATTTGATCAATTTTTAGAGCACCCAACTCATTGATTTGTCAATTTTGTCCAGCTTGAGAGTTGCTTTTATGGGAGAGAATTTGCTACTCTCTTCAATTGAAATAGCTGGAAGTCCTGCCTCACCTTACTTCATTGAATTTCATTAGTCGGGAACACGGTTATCCATGCTTCTGAAACTATTTTATGGGGTTATTGTAAAAATCATATAAGGCAATGTATGATGAGTACCTGGCACAATGCAAGCCCCTGGTAAACACAGATAGGGCCACGTGCCTGGCTGACTGATACATGTGCTCTGCAAAAACGTGTTGAGTGAGGGGGTACATGGGGCTGAGACTCAGCTCATGCTCTGCTTGAGTTCTAGCCCTGGCGGCATCCATCTAGAGGAGGCATTCTTCCTAATTCCTTTGCCCAGAGAAGGAAAGGTTTTTCTGATTAACACACAGGTGCCACACAGCTTTGCTGGTCCCCACACATTGGCTCCTGTTGCTTTCGCGCCCCTCACTCCCAGCCCTCCTTGGTTCAGGCTGAGTCCTTTACCTTGAGTTGGCCCGGCATGCTCACGCAAAGCTCCGTATCAGTGTCTCATGCACTTTGGTTGTTTCCATCTATTTCCACTTTATGTTTTCTTTCCCCTTTCCAAGTAAATGGGCTTGGTGACTTGACTCACACGTTTATAGAATCATGAATTTTTTTAAAGTTGTGGGGTGCTGCTGGTGCTGCTGCGAGTGGTAGGATGTTGGAAACAGTGTTGCTAATTAGATTTCCCTCAGAAACTCAGGTTCTGAATCCCTCTGAAAGACAGAGGGCCCCTTCAGGATCCTTCTTTCGCTCTGTGTAGGCACCTGGTTTCATTCCAAAGGACACTGATTTTCACTCAGGAATAAGGAAGCCAATTGACTCAGCTTATTTTTCTACTGCATGAGATTTTTATTTTCATTTATTTCTTCATGGAGCAGAGGACTTCCAGAATTTGCCTAACTCTCTTGTTCCTCTAGCAAGCAATGTTTCTCGAATGCATCCTTATACACATGTCACACAAAAGACCAACAGGTCTGAACTGGTCTTTTTTGGTTTGGGTAGGGGAAGCCCACTTTCAGTCTGTGTGCCCACCAGTATGTGCTTCCAGAGTTATAGATGGGGAGGATGCCTTTGGCTTTTGAGGAGAAAAAGAGGTTGAGGAAGGAAGAGAAAAAAAGGGACACAGGGATAGAAGAGAGAGGAAAAAAGCACGTGACAGAAAAGAGAAAGAAATGCAGTGTGAAGGCTGGACAGCCGCAGGTGATCTCTGGAGAACCGCCACACCAGAAGGACTGCGACTCTCTCACCTCCTCCCAAATCCCATTTTGAAAGCATTAATTATTTTAATTGTTCTATTTTTTATACTGTCAACGTTCTTGATCAAGCTTATAGTTAAAGACTCTCAATAGGGTATAACCTGTGTTAAGAGCTTGGTCACAGGGGACAGCAGCAACTGCACTGAGCATGTGCACACTCAGCCCCTGGCGTGCACACTGCTGTGCAATGGGCACCTACCAGGTATAAACACACAAAACACATCATGTTAACAAATAAAGAAAAAGAATTCTCAGGAGAGGGGGAGTGAACTCGTATAGTCTAAGGAATGATGTGTTAACGATACTTCATATTTGTATCACCCAAGCAATACCGAAGACAAGGGTACTGAACAAGAGTACCCTATGCTGTTGTTGACACAGTGGGTTTAATGTCTATCCACTTTACAATGAGAAAATCATTCTCATTTTATGTGTAGGGAATAAGTAGCTCCTTATTGCTAGCGATATATCTCTCTCTCACTCTCTAATCCTCATCTGAGGATATGCTTTGATTGATTTTAGAGAGAGTAGAAGGGAGAGAGAGAAAAAAATCATTGTGAGAAAGAAACATCGACCAATTGCCTCCTACATGTGCCCCAACTGGGCATCAAACCCACAACCCAGATATGTGCCCTGACCAGGAACTGAACCCTCAAAGTTTTGGTGTATGGGATGATGCTCCAACCAACTGAGCCACCCAGCCAGGGCCAGCATAATATTTTAAATGCCTCTTCTACTGTTTCCAGGTGCAGAAATGCTGACAACATTAGGGAGAAGATAGTTACCAGAGGCAACAGAAGTGCAGGTGAGGGAGCTCCATGACAGAGACGTGGGGAGCTTCCGCACCATGCTTGCAACCCACTTCATTAACAAGGAAATCCAGCATCCAGCATACTTCCAGACAATAACAGCTTCCATATAAATCAACTAAGAAAGATCCAATGCCCAAGAAATGCACATCAATCAAGCATGACTAGCAACCAGTACTGAGAATTCTAAAGGAAGAAGTGAAAAGAATCAAAATAGATCATAATGCTTTGGACAAGAATAACCCAAGCTACCACCATAACCACCCAGGTTAAAGGTTTGCCCCAACTATTCAGTGGGGAGAACTGGACACTGAGATCCCAACACATGTGTATCTGTAGATCCCGCAATTCCGTTTGTAAATGTGCATGGCCGCTGTCACGCGTGAGGGCTCAGTGATTCCCAGCAAATGCTTCTGTCATGTCCAAAAGTCCTAAATTGAGATATACTCCAAGAACTCTTGTATGTGGATAGCTGGGTGGAGTAAGCCCCCTGCCTTCCAGGGTCATGGTTCTTAAATCAAGACAGAGCAGAAACTCTTGCTTCAGCTTGCTGCGCCTGGGATGACTGCTGCCCGACTAGACCACATGTTACCCCACCAGGCCATTTTCCTGTTTACAGAGTGGTTGCTGGTGCATTATTCCTATTTCTATTCATAATAAGTCAGGAAAGAGAGCTGCAGAGGTAAAATGAGCCCCAGATCTCTCTTCACCTCACACTGAAGCAGTCTCTCTCCATCTTGAATGAGTAAAGATTATCTCCCATTTTAGGTAGAATTACACTGTAGTATCTGCATTCAGGAGAATTTTATTTTCTTTCTCTTTGCAAGGTCCTGGCTTTCCTTCAATTCTCTTCAACTATAAATTCAGAGCAGCTCACGGTTTTTCTTAGACAGAGTCTATATTTCTTTAACATGCATCTTGTTTGAACCATTTGATATGTGGAGGGTGCAGAAAAAGTAGGTTTACAGTTGTTCATATGGAAAATACAATAATCAATAAATAATAATACAACAATAAACTCTGTGTTTCGCATACTCACAACTGGGAAGCTACTTTTGCCCCATGCTACAGAACTCAGTGAGGCTAAAAACTCCAGATAACACTTCCTCTGTTCCTAACAAGGGGAAGTAAGGAACTCAGAAAGACAGATTCACATACTCTTAGAGATGACCCAGCCCAGCCCACTCAGTTTACCAATTGAAAACTGAGGCCGAAGGTCACATGACAGCCAGTGGCAGGTCCACTGCGTACTTGTGACTCGCACAGAGGGCTCTTTTCATTTCTAAAAAGGCAGTGCTGGTTAGAACAACCTTCTCACACTAATTGCCCATCAGTAGCCAGGATGGCACATTTCACGTTGTGGTGCCTTAGGCAGCACCCGCCCTGCCCATCCACTGAGAAGATGTGGGTGAGGGTGGGCTTCCTACGACTCTTCTGAACACTCTGCCCTTACCAGATACCACAGGGGATATAATTTGGTTGTGTCATAGACCAGAGCGAGTCTCATCAGCATCACTGGCCTGTGGACAATGCCCCAAATGTTCGAATGTACCGCTAGACAATCAATGAAGGTGAGTCTTAGGTAGGTAAGACACTGTGTTTTAGGAAGAGTTTGACATAACATAAAGAACGTGGGTTCAGAGTTCAAAAACTGAAATTCAAGACCCAGCTCTGCCAGAAACGGGCTTCGTAGACTGGAACAAGTCACTTTTTCTCTCCAAGCTTCCGTCTGTGGGTCAAGAAATGTTTCAGGAATATCTGCTTCATCATGGAACTGAGACCAGGTTCTTGGGACAGCACAAGAATGGGAAAGACCGAGTTTCCTCTGTCTAAAGCTTACGGTTTAGCCTCAGTTTAACAATCTATTAACTTAGGAAAACTAATAATACTTACCTTGCTATGTTATGAAAATCAAATGTGATCACGCATGGAAAGCACTTTGTAGTCTGTAGCTCTTGCCAGTTTCATTTGGGACAGAGCCTAGGGCCAGTCCCCGAGCCTAGCTGATAGCTCACCACAGGCCCTGTGCAGTGACTCACGCCTCCCCCAGCCACCCTCGCTCAGGAGCTTCACAGGAGCAGCCCCGGGCCATGCCATGGCTGCCTTCTGCCAGGGAGGACAGCTCACCCCGCTCCACCAGTTCAGGCAGTGCCCCTCTCCGGGCCCCTGCCAGGGTTGCCTTCAGTCCCTCTTACCCGTAGGAGACAAACTCCCAGACCCAGCTGCTCATTTCTGCCTCAGATCCTGCTGCTACTATTTCTGTTCCATTTGTGAAGGACAAAGATGCTTGCTATGTTGCTGGAGGTCGGGGGGAGGCTGGTCTACAGACTCAATAACTCATGGGACACCTTCTACAATAATTACAAGGAAGTTTTCTCTGAGGCCCCTCAGCCCTCCAAGCCCTGCTTTTTCTGCAATGGTGACACCAAAGCACGTCACATTTTCTCCAGACTTGGTCAAGACCTGCTGTATTAGTTTCCTGTTGCTGCTGTAACAAATTAGCAGAAACTCAGTGGCTTAAAACAACAAAGATGTATTATCTCACAGTTCTGGAGGTCAGAAGTCTAAACTGGGCTGATGGGGCTCTGCTCCTTCTGGACAAGTTTCTACGGAGAATCCATTTGCTTGCCTTTTTTTCCCCAGTTGCTAGAAGCTGCCTGCTTCTACCCTCACGGCCCCTTCCTCTATCTTCGATGCCAACAGCTGCGTGCTGCCGCTGTACATGGAACCCACCCTCCTTGGCTTTATGTCTCCCAACACAGATTTTCATCTGCAGTGTCCTGCTTTCAGTAGGGTCTTACAGTTAGTTTTAGTTCAATGAAGAAATGTATGACCCAAAGAATAAATAAAATGTTAAAACGGACACAAACTACTGCATAATTGTAATAAATGCCCTTCCATCTCTGTCGCTCTCTGACCTCTGCTTGCATCATCCTCACATCTCTCTGGCTCTGGCTCTCCTGGTTCCTTCTTTCTCTTATTTGAACCCCTGCCGTTTCAATGGGCCCACCCAGGTAACCCAGGATAATCTCATCTGCAAAGTCCCTTTCGACACAAAAGGCAACAGAGTCCCAGGTTCTGGGGATGAGGACGGCTCTGGGCAGTCAGCATCTTAGCTGCCACGCAGCCCACAGCACTGTGCCGGGAACTTGCTTCAGACCTCTTGCCTCCAGGGGCTGACCTGATCAATTCATCTGTGCCAATGGATGTGGGGCCCCCTCTTTCTTGCTCCAGGGTGCCACACAGGTTTCTAGAGGCAACGCTCCCATCTTGATGTTGCAGTTCAGAGAGTGACCCAATCCATGGGGCTATCAGGTTTCCAGAAGCCATGGCCAAACCTTGGGAGGTGGATATTTCTCCCAAGGCTGGGGGGATTTCTGTGGTTCACAGATTCTGAGCCAAGTACACATGGCCACCCTTGGCAATGGATATGCCTAATCCCATTCTTACATCAGAGCAGGAAATAGTCTCAGTGGCAACCTAGTCTAAGACATTTACCTTGCAAATGAGAAACTCAAGGGTCAAAGTAATAAAGTGGCACCTCTCATGGCAGTTCTGGGACAAGAGCCCAAGTCCTTTCTATTGCAATATCTGTCCTTCTTTCCTTACTCAACATGCCTACATCCCCATTGCCCCGTGGGCAGAGTTGTTAGGTCCAGCCTAATCCATTCCCTCCCTCCCACTGAAGGATTCCCTTAGAAAACAGAGGCAACAGCCTAGGAGAGGCCCGTCCTAACAGGGAGGAGAAAGACACTTCATCAGATGCCGCTGCTCCATAAGGCAGGTCCCTCTCTGGAGCTCGAGCGCCAGCTGCCAGGTTGGCACCATAACCCCACGAGGATGACAGAATCACAAGGCACACTTGCTCAAGAGTCAGGATCTAAGCTCCAGTGACCTCATTGCTCAGGACCCAAGGTAAACATTTCTACAAACAGAACTAGCACACTAATGTAGCCTCTTACAGAAAGTTCCAGAAGAGGGACAGGGATGAGAGGCTACAATCTCCCCAGTAACCTTAGTATGTTGAGAGGTCATGCTCAAATGAAAGGCATGATGAGCAGGAACCCTTTGGATGTAGGGCAGAAACTGAACTGAAATAGAACACGTTTAGGTCACTCCTGCCTACATTCTGCACTTGGCCCCTGTGTGCATTTCTGAGCCTGCGGCACATGGGGTGCCAGAGGTACCCTTTCCGACCCTTTAAGGATTAGCTGAGCAGGCAGAGGTTAGGATGGGATGCTCTGGATTTGTAAGCCCATGCGAACTGCTGATGCCCTGCACCCACCCCAGCCGGAGGGAAAACCACCTGCTCATCTGTCTGCTTGTCGATCTTGCCCCAATCAGTAGTGCTGGCTTTTTTGGTTATTGTTGTGGCATAAAGTAGTTAACATGTTTTACCCCCCAGAAAAGTAAAAAATAATTTAACAGATTATTCCATGAGAATTTTTGATCTGCTGGTATTAAAAATACTATGTTTTATCTTATTAGAAAAGTAATGAATAATTATGGACTCAGGAAACAGGACCTTTGCAGCTGTAATTAAGGATCTTGAAATGAGATCACACTGAGTTTAAGGTGGGCCCTAAATCCAGTGTGACATGTGTCCCTACGAGAGATATATTTAAACACTGAGGCACAGAGGAGAATGCCATGTAAAGATGGAGCAGAGATTGGAGTGATGCATGCACAAGCCAAGGAACACCGCTGATTACCAGCAATCAGCAGAAGCCAGGTAAGAGGCATGGAGTGGACTCTCCTGTAGAGCCTCCAGACGGCACTCATCCTTCCAACATCTTGATTTGGGACTGCTGGCTCCCAGAACTGGGAGGGGATAAGTTTCCGTTGTTTCAAGCCACCCAGTTTGTGGCTGCTTAATTTGTTATAGCAACTGCAAGAAACTAATGCACGCAGGTATAACAGGAGTGGACCGAAAGACCGGAGGACCCCATTCTGGCACTGCAGTACCCTAGTCTCCCGTGGCAGCATTGTCCATCATTCCTGAGCTCTGGGACGATGTTACCCAACCTTTTGAAAATGAAGCAATCTTGATAAACAGAAGAATCTCAGTAGCAGAGTTCTCTACCCAGGTCCTCAACTGAGAACAAAAATTTGTGACTTGGTGCCCTGGACAAAAGTTGAGTTGACACAGAAAGAGTCGGCCCCTGGCACCTGAGTCTACTCCCACTCTTTTTGCACGTGAGTGAGGGGCTGGGGAGGGGCTCTGAGGAGGGGTTACTAATCTGCTTTCCATTTTAAATCTAGAGTTCATGCTAGAGATCAAAATCTTGTCTTTCTGGAGAAGAACGACATGTTCCTTTGACTACATTCCAAAACACTGGAAGTAGCAGAAATCAAATATGCCCCTGGGACTTCTTGAAAAGTCATAGAATTCATCAACCTGATGATTCCTCAAGACTTTATTAATTTATAATATTGTGTTCCATGAAGATCATCACTTTTTATTATCTTGCTGCTCTGAATTGTATCTTCCTTATTATTCTCATCTACAAGGGCCATAAATTAAAATCATGCAGAATTTATAATCTTACAGTTCATTATCTATGATTGGTATTATCTCACTGTTTTTTTCTGGCCCTTCTATATCCCCTGACAAGAAATACGGCAGTAGAGTCTAAATATCATCTAACCAATAAATGTTCAGTTAAAAAAAACTCTAGCGACTACACCAGTCTAAAGGGCACTCATCGCTCCTTCTTACCTCTACTACCAGCACACTATCTGCCAAAGAGGCGAGGGAAGTGAGATTCTAAAGAGCCTGGAGTTAGAAACAGAATGTAGGTCTTTGCTTCGCCCTTCACCTTTGCCTCTTTCTCTGATGGTCAAGGGACTTACCGTATTTTTCGGACTATAAGACACACTTTCTTTCCTGTCCCCCCAAAAAAAATTTGGGAGAAATAATGGTTGTTAATGCTACTGTTGAGTTCTGTTTACATTTACATTGGTGAAATATTATGTTATTTATATTATTAAATATTTTGCCACATTTTTTGCTTCAAAATTTTTTTTCCTATTTCCCTCCTCTAAAACCTAGGTGCATCTTATGGTCCGAAAAATACGGTAATGATGTATCTATCGGCCTGCTTCGTGAGGTACAACCCTACTTCAGGGAACAGGTAGTGATATAATGAGTTGACTCAAAAAGGAATGAATGGCCCATTACTGTAAGTTCTGAACACCTCTCAGTGACGTTCCAGAAGTGTCCCTGTGGAATCTGGGATGTGGGCCCCTTGTTTCTAAGACTGATCAAGGCTGTGTGAGTACAGATCCCCCTGTTAGACTCCAGGAAAAATAAACACAGGCTTTTTGACAGTGGTGAGGTTTCCCCAAGTTATGTTCAGATGCGTTTGCTCACTAATGAATTTGATAAAGTAGACTGGCGTCTCCACAGTGGTGTCTGTCATGGTTATTCACATCATCGTCCTTAGTGGTGTGAGGTACCCCCACATTAGAAGAGCAACAATTTTTCAGAGAGATGGAAGTTGGCGACAATTACTAAAAACTAGATACTCCGATCTTGGCTGATTTATCTACTGGGGAAAGGTTCACTTTCAGGACATGCCCTGGTTCTTGGGACCCAGCTTTACACAAACATAAAGGCATTGGCATGTTTCCGCACTGGCAAGTGAGTGTCTTTCCCTCCGCTCCTTCTCCCTTTCTTTTCCTCACAGTGGTCAGTATGACATGCAGATGTCAGAGGTCACAAGACAGAGAGGATGGAGGAGGAGATAGGGGCAGAGAGCATCAAGGCACAATCTATTGGCACTGTTGTAAAAAGTGTTAAAAAATTTGAAAAGCACCAGCTTTCAAAGTTATAAAGTCTGACTCCACAAAGTGTGTGCAATTGATAAATTTGTCTCTCTCCTGATCTCACTGAATTGTGATCACAATACAATAGTTATCAAAAAACCCTACAAAGATGAAACCTGTATGCACTGCGGGACTATTTCTAGAAGTTGGGGACTGAGAGCCAAAGATAGCCCTAGGGGAGGTTGAATGGGAGTAAGTCTGAAAGGGGTTCACATCGACAGCACAACAAAGCTAGTGGTGCTTCAGAATCAACTGAGACACTTAAAAAACATGAAATAAAACAGAGTCCCATGGAAACTGAAGCTGCAATAAGATACTCTATTTCATCTACCACATGAACAAAAATGACAGAGTTTGACAATATCAGCACCAGTGAGAACGCACAGTCCTAGGGAAGAACACTAACACATCACTAGTGGGGGTATGATCTGGTGTCTCCACTTTGGAAAAGACATCGGCATTACCCATTAAAGTGGAAGTTGTACCCATAACCCAGCAATCCCACTTCTAGATCTATGCTCTAGGAAAACTCTTAGACATGCACATGCACCAAAATATATACAAAAATGCTCACATTAGTATTGTTGGTAATAGCAAAAACCTGGGAACAACCCAAATGTCTAATGAGAGTAGAAGAGAGAAACTGTGGTATTTTCACGCAATGGATTCAAAACCAAATGAACCACAGTGACATGCATCGAAATGGACAAATCACAAAACAACAGTATCATTCCATTGGTATAACAGTTTGCAAATCTAGTCCATATGTTGTTTGGGGCTACATCCATAAGTGGTAAGGCCATAAACAAAAGCAAGTACATGATGAACACAAAATGCAGGGCAGTGGTTACCTCTCAGGGAGGAAGAGATTTTTGATCGAGGTGAAGGACAGAAGAGATTGTAAAGGATGGACAACGTTCAAATTCTTACACTTGGGGGTGAGAATACAAGAGTTGACTTTATTGTAATCCTTAATCCAGGCATATGTGTTATATCTTCTTTTTTGCACATGCTAACTTCTATAATAAAAATCTAAAAACACACAGATTTCTAGGCCTGTCTCAGATCTGTTGAATCAGAATCTCAGGCTGCGGGGCCTACGCAGTGTTTTTTTATAACTTCTCCAGAAGATCTGGATGCACTATTGAGTCAAAAGCCAACCATTTACATACAAACACACATCCTACAATATACATCAATATCCTGGTGAAAGCAACTTACCATCTGAATCAAGGTCCGAGGAGTTCAAGAGAGTCATACAAAAAGAAAAGGAGAGTCTGTAGGATTCAAGGGTTCAGGGCTGATGGAGAAGCCTGAGAGCATCAGGTAATTTTGTGCTGCCTCCAATGACCCCCACGAGCTTCCTGAGCCCTATTCTTGTTAGATGCCCACTAACATGAGTCTAGGGTAATCGCCCCCGCATAAGGGGCCCAGGGCAAGCTCTGGCCATAACTTTTTCTGCAAAGAAGAAACACAATGTGGTAGAAAGTATCCTTGTCTAGGACACATCACAGCAGACATCTAGACCTGGACCCACACATACAAGCTGCGTCATCTTCAGTAAGTCACCCCCTCTGTCTGAGCCCTAGCCTTCTTGTCTTCACGGTCTCCCCCATAAAACTGGAATCCAGTGAGAGAGTGGAGGCAGAAGGGCTCTGCAAACAGAAAGAACTATGTCAATTACCGTTTCTTCTTAAGAGTCAGAAACATGGTCAGCAGTTTTCCAGGCCCAAGGAATTAGAAGCTCTAAGATTTGCCTTAGAGAGGCCTGAAGGCAGGAATCGGGCTTAGCATCTCCACGCCTCTCTCTAAACACTCAGCAAATGTTTAACAAGCACCTACTACGTACCCAGAGCTTGCCTTTACCAGCCCGTGATAATTCAGAAGTGGATGTTCATAGACAGCTCAGGACTATTAGAAGCACCCCACACAGCTAATAAGTAGACTGAATTTCATTAATGGCTATGAAACTAACATTTAATCTAGTTACACAATACCTTCCAAATTAGAATTGCCAGATTTAGCGAATGAAAGTGCAGTGCACTCAATTAAATTTGATTTTTTTAGTATAATTGGAATAACTTTTAAAGTATAAGTATGTCCCAACTATTACATGAGATATATTTATATGAAAAAATAATCTGTTGCTCAAGTTTAACTGGATGTCCTATATTTATCTGTCAACACTGTTCCAAATGGACAAGCAGGTCAGCACTTTCTCCCACATCTTACATTGGGAAATCTGCATGAAAGAGAGAGTATTGAAATCCTGGGTTTTTTTTTTCCCCCCTTGGTAAGAGAGTAAAGGGTGGATTGATCTTGATATTGGACTCTCCTTCCTTGCATGGTCCAGAGGCCCAGATATTAAAAGCAGGTTTCAAAGGAAGTAGGACAGAGCGGGGGTGGAGAGACCTTAAAATTTTCAAACAGAAATTGACATTCCAGCCCGGTCCTGACTCATCCAGAACACTTTGCAGTGCCCTCTACCCTTACCTCTGGGCATCTCCTTGGAATGCTCTGCCTCAGGCCCGTCCAACAGGTCCATCTGGGAGGCCTCCTCGGAGGGGACGCGGCGCCAGGACCAGCTCTGGTTCCCGAGGTCATGCAGTGGAGGGGAGTACTCCAGCTCGCAGGGGAAGTCGAAGCTGCACTCCAGACCTGCAACAACAGCCGGCGGTCAGCGGAGCACACTGCTTCCCAAATGTGACTCTTCAGCCCCACTCCTCCACTCCCGGAAGCTGGCCTTCATCTCCTACAAGTCTTCACCCTGTCTTGGGTGGCAAGTCGTCAACTTCACAGGGGCTGGGCTCCATGGTGGTGAAAAAGAGACTAAGAAAAAAAGGTGCTCTTTGTATGACTCAGATGATAGAAGGTGTCCTCAGGTAAGGCAGGTGAAAAAAAAAAGAGCTAACAGCTTGTACCATTAGACGCTCTGCAGAAATCCTAGGAGGCTGCCTGGGGACATGGAGAGGGCCTGAGGTCACGTGGCCAGAGCCTGCCTTTGCAGCCTGATAGGTCTGCATCTAAGTCCGGCCCTGCCATTTACCATCTGGGTGATGCTAGGAAATCAAATGAACCCCTCTGGCCTCAAATTTCCACACCTGTACATCGGGGCAATAATGACTACTTCTGGAGTTCACTGCCAGAACTCGCAGGATTATGCATCATCTATATTCATGAGCCTAGTCCATCGTAGATGCTCAGGAAAAATCTGAGTCAGGTCCTGCCCTGTCTGAGAAGAGGGAGCCAAATGGAATGCAAGTCTTACTCACAGCCCTGTTTGCCAGCCCTGTCCACCCTCCAACCCCTCACCAGAGAAGAGGGCCAAGGCTATGCCAGCTAATCCAGGTTCATAGTCTCTTGGGACAGGAACAGGAAAGGTCACTGGGTAAGAAGAGATAGAAAAGAGAGGCAGGAAGAGGCCATGCCCTGGGATGTTTCATGACCTTTTTCTGGGCTTCTTTGGGGGAGAATCATCCTTGTGTCCAAATCATCTCATGTTTGCCCTCCTTTTAGGATACACTCACCTCTTTCCCCTTCCTTACTCATTGCGCATTGCCCAAAGCAGATGAAGTATGCACTCTCAATGCTGGCTGATGCATCAACAGAGTACGTGCCAAAATGCAAGTTATTCGTCCACCTTTTACTTCATCATCTCACC
Source organism: Anoura caudifer (assembly GCA_004027475.1). Taxonomy (NCBI): domain Eukaryota; kingdom Metazoa; phylum Chordata; class Mammalia; order Chiroptera; family Phyllostomidae; genus Anoura; species Anoura caudifer. The sequence continues at coordinate 73,866 of PVKU01005924.1, forward strand.
TCAGCATGGGGATGCGCAGAAAGAAAGAATGTGATATCAAGGACGAACTACGGGGTTGGAAATTCGGGGGAATTTGGTGGTGTCCAGGATTAGCCAGCCTCCCCTCATGTGTGGGACTTGGTACACTCAACTGCAAAACAAGGGGTTTAGATGAGATGATTCTAGAAATAGGAACCCAATAAAACCTGGGTTCCAGCTCCAGCCCTGCCCCTGATTTGTTGGTTACTTTCAAGAAGCCACTTAACCTCACTGGGCCTCCAGTTCCTCAAACTGAGAACTAGACTGGCTGTTTTCTAAAGCTCCATATTGATGTAACTTTTTTAAGGTTCCACATCCTTGCACTCAGAAGGGTTATAACTAACTTGCTAAATCCATCTGTGTGATGGTGCTAATGGGTGTGAAGTTCCAATCATCACTGTGCATTTTAATAGCTGATTCTGGGGCTACTGCTATCTTGTCCTCCAAGAGGAGTCCGGTGTTGAGAATTTCAGAACGCTGAGAAGTGGGGCCAGTACTAAGATAGGCAGTTGGTCACTGGACTGTCACACCTGTAGGCAGCCAGCTGGCCCTGCCCTGCAGTAGGAGTGAAATAATTCCCACTGACACCAGCCAAACTATCTAAGCTTAGGGGAAAGGAAAAAACCCCTTCAATTACACTTCCATTAAGTGTCTTTCCACTTCTCGGCCAGTGGAGATTTATGTACCAACTACTCTCCAGAAGCTGCCGTTCTTCTGGTCCTAAGGTGAATGGCCCTTGCCCTTCACGATCCAGACTGTTCACCTTTATAATGGCAAGCTGAAACAGGCCTTGTCTGAGCTGACATGACACTTGCTGCTTATATATTTTATCAGCCTTGAAGACCTTCTGCCTGCCTCTAGGGGCTGAGCTGCTGCTATGAATTGGTGTCCATGAGTGGTAGGCTGCCTTCATCTCCAAGACTTTGTTGCCAGGCATCTGGTTTTGATAGCACCATGCAAGGAGAAAACTGATGTGACATTTTGGACTCTGTAACTCAAAAATTATCCTCATAATGAAAGGGATAGCCACTATATCTGGCTCTTCTGGGAAGGCTCAAAAAGACCCACCCACACTAGGAAATGATCAAGTCTGAAGATGGGAGAGAAAGTTTCTGGCCATCCCCAAACCACATCGACAACTATTGGTTCCTTTCTCAAAGCTTCAACTTCTGTGGTCCGTCCTCTATCCTGATTTTTTCCCCTCCAGTTAAAGTCATCCACTTCTGTTTGGGACAGCGGTATGGTGTGCATTCTCAGACACTGCCTGGCAAATGTGCCTTGTGCACATATTATAGATAAACAGAGAACAGAATATCAAATGCCACCATCAAGTAGCATCAGCGTTGGGATCTTTGAACTCTGGAAAGTCTAATAATCGGCTCTGTTTGGACGAGACCCTGCTGGTGAAACAGGCCAGGCAGCTATTCCAACTATCAAATGGGTTCATTTTGGAATTCCTGCTCGAAGGCAGCCTCCCTTTAGCTGTCAAAGCTGTACTATTTGGTTTTCAATGAAAATGGAGTTAACATTACTGCTCATTTGGGGTGAAATTAAATTGGGCTTTTCTACATTCTGAGTTAACTTCTCATAAAACATCAAGACGGGGTCCTTTCTCCTGAGCCAGCCTCACTGCCTTTTGTGCGATACTACCCGGCATGTGTCTTCTTTGAGAACACCAGGTGAAGTCTCATTTTCCTTAGCTCTTTTCTGAGGTTCTAGACCAAGGGTGCTTCTTGAGTCTCTCTCCTTAACCCTCCTCTGACTCAGTCCCTGTGAGGTTGGAACTGTCCAGTCTGCTTTATAGATGGGACTCGGAGGGGTCAAGGGCTTCGGCACAGTGTTTTGCTTTAAGTAACCCAATGACAAAGGCAGGTCCACACGGAGGGGAAGGATAGGGAAGTAACACTCACTGAGTCCCCGCTACCTGCCGGGGGCTATGCTAGGTATTTTCTTACGTCACTACATTTAATTTGCAGAAAAACAAGGACAAGTGAACAATGTCCTCTCTGTACAGATGAGAAAACTGAGGCTCTGAGTGTTTATTCTTTCTTGCCCAAAGATCAAAGAACTACCCTGAGGCAGAACCAGAATGTGACCCAGGGCCAGATAATGATGAAAATCCAGGCATTTCTCACCATGCTGCCACAGCTTCAGAATCTCATTCCGCTATTAGATTTGGTTATTAGACTCAAAGTCTGCAACCTGATCAGATCTTCGAAGGCTCCTCCACTAACTACCCTAAGGGGACAGATCGATATTTCCTCTGTGTCAGGCACATTTTGCAAAGTGACAGTGATCTTCAGAAGAATCCTGAGACCTCAGCCTTACTTTATGTACCAGTTAGGACCCAGGAGGAGAATCTAATTATTGAAAAACACAATGAGAAAAAGACGCACTTTCCAGAACCAGCTGATCACATAGTTGAAATCACAACCATCCGCTTTCTAGTCACTTCCATCATGAAAGAAAAATAAGGCCATGGAATCTCTTGGAAAGAGCTGGCCTGCTGAGAGTCAAATGCTGCTAAGGGAAAGGTCTTGGCAAGGCAGTGGGATGGCTCCAGGCTCAGCCCTGCAAACAGTAGGTGAAGGACCTCAGCAGGTGTATTCCCCTCTCTATGTCTAGTTTTGCGCATTTGAACAGTGAAATAAATTGAGCGTACACCCTCTATGGTGCCCTCCATCTGTGAAGGTCATTCCCAGGCAGAGATGGGGGCTGTCCCGGCCTGAGCCACGTGAAGGAGATTACATCGTGTTTCAGGCACTGTCTGTGACACCAGGGAAGGATAGCAGGGAGATGTGTACTTTGGACACTCAGACCTTCGCCTGGGCAGGATGAGAAACCCCAACAGTACCACTTCATTTCCAGACTGACCTCAGGCTAAACAACAACAACAAAAGCAAAACACCAAAAAACCCTACAAAATCTCTTGAGTCAAGGCCTTCTGTGCATTCTGGATCTTGACCCTGGAAACTCAGGGACTTCCCACTAGTTTCTTCAGTCCCTTAGTCAATGTCAAGTTAGGGGACAAGCAGCCTCCTTTAGTTTTAAGACACTCATTCAGGGGCTGACCAGTTTCCAGATGACCCCAAGGTGGCAGAGGCCTTAAGAGCAGCTGTCCTGGAGCCGGTCACAGGAGTCCACTGGTGAAGTCACTCAGTCTCAGCCGTAACAAGATCAGGAAGCAATTATTACAAAGTGAAAACTGGCAGTAAAAACAGAGAAGAACACATGCTTATTAATCCCACAACGCTCACCGTTCTTCATTTTGTCTCTTATTACAAGTGTTTCAGAAGTCAAGCTCGGGGTCACACTTAAGATTCTGGCAGCACTGGGTGTGTGCTTGTAGAAGAGCCCCAAACTCCAAGGGTGGGACCTCCATGAAGGCCTTTGAAAGTATTTTCACAACTGGTAACGTTTTCTGAGGTTTTTCCGTGGTCAGATGCTAGGCCAGGAACCCTACACCATTACCTTAGTCAATCCCTATGATGTAGGCAGGTGTCTTACCCCCATTTAACAGAGGAAGACACTGGGGCTTAGAGAAGTCACATCTGAAGTGACCAAGATCGGAAGTAATTGAGTGGACTACCACTGATCTGCCTCTTCCCTGGGACGCCTGAGGCCTTGATGTCAGCATCTCATACAGGGAACTGTGAATCAAAGTGGTAGCAGAAATAGCTCCTCACATTCAGAGCCACAGACACCAGTAGGGGTCGAGACCTTGAATGAGGCAGGACAGCAACTGAACCCATGCAGGGACAGGCAGGGCCAAGTTGGAGGCAGGACAGAGGCCAGAGCATCTGAGCTGTCCTTAAAGGGCCTGACACCACGATTATCGAGTGGAACTTGCGGCTCTAGTGAGGACTGAGTCAGAGCACACATCTCTAAGATGCAAGTCTTAACCCCAGCGGATATGTGACTCAGGAAGCCAAGGCTACATGCACAGGGAGGCCCAGGGCTCGATGTTCCCATCTAGGTGTCCTGACGTCTTCCAGGACATCTGCTATGTTTCTTGGGTAAGGCTAGGGGTCCCAGTAGAGGGAACTGAGGGTGGGCTCTGCAAGGTTTCTATGGCCATCGGAGTTTATCCAGCTAGATACTTGGCCAGGGGATTTGCATCTGAAAACAGAGAATTATCAGGTGTGCTGCTAGTTTAAAGTATGGAACATGATTGTCATTTTGTCCTGGGGTTATTTTCCTATCTCCAGTTAGTTTTTGACCTGATGTTTAACTGCCAGGATTCAGATGGCTTTGATATTGGGCTTGATGCTCCTCACTTGCTGAATGGTGGTCTCTAAGGTACCACCCAGCCCTACAATCCTTTCCTATGTGGTATTCATTAGGTGACCCTAGTATCATCGCGATTCTTCCTCAGGGACAGAGCACAAGACCTACAATTTGACTCCAATTCTGCCACCTGTCAGCGGTGTGGTATGGGGGTGCTCTCCCCCTCACTCTGAGCCTCAGTTACATCAGGGGTAAGCCTAACTTCCCAGAACTGCTGGGAGGACTCAATGAGACGATGCACGTGCTCGAAATGGAGAAATTCCAGTGCGCGTGAGCTGACTCAGAATGCACACAGCCATGCCCATCATGAACGCATTCCATGTTTACCATGAGAAGCAGTATCTACGTAGGGCATTCCAACTGATGGAAGGTGACCATTCCCTAGTGTTTCGGTGTGCTATGGGAAGGTTGGCATGTCTGCCTTCAGAAGATATTCACAGAATCAGAGACTATTAAAACTTGAAACAACATCTGAAGTCAACTGCTTCTCCCATTGGAAAGATGAGGAAAAAAAAAAAACAAGACCCAGGCAAGAAAAAAACTTTCCCAGGGTCATGTGGCTGGTCAGACAGTCCCTCACACACAGTGTAGCGGTCATTTCTACTAGCTGTGGAGGCTTTGCCAAATGCCATCCTCTCAGGCAGCCCCAGGCCCGGCCCAGGCTGGTGTCAGTTACTAAACCACCAGATCTCACCTCCTCAGGCTCAGCTTACTGGCACGGTTAAGCCGGGGCTGGACTGCTTCATGGTTGACACATACAAATGCCTATGTTTTCCCCACAAGCCTGATTTGTATATTCAACAAAGAGCCATATGAAGCGTCATGCCCATGTGGCAATTCACTTATAGGTGAATTATACAGTTCTCTTAGGGGTCACATAACAGAGCTTCATATTTGAAGCTATGGTTTATTATATGGAGCCCCAGAAATCAGCATTCTCAAAACACTATCAGTCCTTAAAGACTGTATGCAGCTCAAGGGCACTTCCTAGGCTATCATCTATCCTGAGGCACGAGGCAGGGTCCCCTTTTCTTAAGTGAATCTCCAGAACTTCCTGATCATTAACTTTCAGGGTCATGAGAGACCTTGAAAACCATCTGACATTGAGAAAGTAAGGCCCAGAGACATGTTGGAGCTCATTTAAGGATGCACAGTGTGTGGGTTGCAAAATTGGTACTAAATCATGTTCCTAACCCTGTGATGATGATGATGATGATGACAATTTATTCAAAGCTGTGGGTAACAAACAAGCAAATAATATCTTAAAGAATTAGGGAACTTCTCAAAAATCTAGAGTATAGTTTTCTGGAATAAGCTAGCAAAAACTTATACATGGCTAGGTTTCAAATACCTCCCAATAATTCAATAGCTCAAATAATCTCCAGTAAAGCTTGCTGGATTCTTGCATCCTAGATGTACTCTTCTGCCGACCAGCTGCTTTTTGGTGGTTGGCGAAGCTCCCTGCTAGACAGCAGGTCTGTGCACAGGAGAGAAGATGAAGAGAGAACAGAGGAAGGGGAAGCAGCAGCTTAGGAGTGAAGGAGAAAGATCTCTAGAAAAGTCTTGGAAACTCTTCCAACTGTGAGCCCATTGGCCTATACTTTTGGTTAATTTGAGTCTTGGTTTTCTAGTGTATAAACCTGCGATGTCTATCACAATAATGACGCTGATAAAAATAATATCTGCAGAGACAAACAAATAAGGAAATGAATGTGGAAGTGCTTTCTTAACTGTGAGATACTGCGTGTGGATGTCCTTACCACCTCGGTCTCGCAGAGCCTCGAATTTACCACTAGGAACTGAGGGATAAGCTGACCTGACTTAACCTTGGAGGACCCCGGGAAACACCGACTAGAACAGGTGTCCTCCTCCCTTGCTCTGTGTCACATCCACACTCCAGGGGACCCCCTGGAGTACTTAGGAGCAGACACGCTGTGTGCAGCCAGGCTGCGCAAGATGAAAGCCCGGCTCTGCCACTTTACTAGATGTGTATCTCAGGGCAAACTGTCTAAATTCTCTGTGCCTCATTTGTTCGTCTGTAAGATGAGGACTGCGGCAGGGACCACCTCAGGGAGTTGTGAGGAGGATGAAATGCAGCATGTACACGGAGCGCCTAGTGCAGTGACTCACACGTAGTTCAGAGTGAAATGATGGCGGCCATCACTGTGGCTCTTCCGGGGGCTCCAGGGTCAGCCATGGCAGAGGAGAGTTAAAGGGGCGCATGCCCAGCACTGAAGGCAGAAAGCTGTGACTATTTCCACCCTTGTTGAAACTCCTTACTCAAGCTTTGCTTTTTGATGTGTTGATCAAGTTTCCCTTTGGAAGTGAGGTCACACGAGACCTTGAGTAACAAGAGCTGGATTCTAGCCCTGGCTCTTTGGTGTGACTTCAGACAAGCCATTTAACCTTTCTAGGCCTTAGTTCCCCATCTGGAAAAATAAAGTGAAGAGATAAAATGATTCTCAGGTCTCCTCCATCTCTACCATCCTGAGACCAATTTTACCTTGTGGGCAGATGGCTGAAACAAGCTCTGTAGCTAGGCTTTCGTTGGCTGGCCAGCAGGATCCCAAGAGTTCTGACTTCCAGCCTGGGCTCGAACAGTTAGGGGCTTCCACTCCTCCCTTTTTAGGTTGTCTCCTAGAGGGGCACTTAGCCCACCAGTCACCTTTGATATTAACCCAGCAGCTGTCATCAACATCTGGTCACTCACTTCATAAAACTAAGCACCAAACCTGGCACCTGCCTGACCCCTCCCATAGCCGCTCTTCATTTGCCATGGGGCCCTGGAACTGAAATCATTCACTTCCTCCAGCTTGCTCCCCAGAATGCATCTGGGAACCAACCACCCAATTCAAGACATCTGTTCAGCTCACTTATAGTCAAGCTGCAGTGAAGAAGGGCCAAGTCTCCTTCAATGAATCCATTATATAAACACAGCCTTGGAAGACAGCCTTAGGGGAAGCTGTCTAGCACGCATGCCCACATGGTAGGAGATGGGCACCGAAAGCTTAATTCCCATTTCTCTTACCTGTGGCCATAACAATGTTACAGAATAAGCAAATGGGACTTCGCTCTTCATTCAAAAACAGAAAATTGAAAATAATTAAAATCGTAGGCATTCTGAAGTTACTAGCCCAGCCTCCTCATTTTATAGATGGGAAAACTGAAGCTTAGGAAGGTGACATGACTTAGCTAAACTGGAATAGGTAGGGTCCAGAGAAGTAAGAGAGTGGGGGTCAGAACTCAGTCTGGACTTCCAGTCCAGTTCTCTGCTTGTGATTTCCATGGAAGCAACCACCCATGTGGGGCTTTTAACAGAATGATGCACGCCTGATAGAAACTCAAGTAGTATGTAGACTGCTCAGCGTGACATTCACCCAAATGAGATCATTCCTGAAACCAGCAGGTGGGACAACAGCTCTGAGTAGTATGGTACCCACAACAGCCAGAGGAGGCTGTTGGACACAGGAGGTCTCTACCTCGGAACCTGCAAAATGGTCGTGCCCAATTACTCTTCTGTCTCTGCTGGTGAGGATCTCCTGCAGGCTGGAGGTGAATATGGAGTTCTTCTCTGATGCCAGTCTCAAAAAAAGAAAAACAACAGATACCAGCTTGCCCAAGGACGACTTTGTGCTCTGTGCCCTTCCAGAATTCCCAGTCCAATGGAGGAGATGGACTTACACTTGACTCTTACAGTAAGCAGACACAGTGACACCATGGGACACAGAACAGACAAGACTTACTGCCTGGTGGGGCCAGAGGCTCTCGGAGCAGACAACTTCTGGACTGCATCTTGAAGAGTCAAAGGATTTCCATAGATGGTAAATGTTTAGTTAGGACTTTTGTTAAGAATAGAGGAAAAACTAAGGTTATTTCAGGCAGGTGGAGAACTAGTATTGCTTATTTTTGATTTTTGTGTAGTGATATAAATTTTGAAGCTGGGCTGCACAGGATTAAATCCTAGCACGGACAGTATCATGGTTAAAGGTGAAGTGCTTTCAGGCTGCAAAGGGCAAAACTAGGGTCTTAGAGTTTAAAGGAAAAACCTTCTAGCAATAGAGCCATGCCACCAAAATGCAGGCTATTTTACTGGCCTCCCACGGGAATGAGCCTCATTCCTCTTCAGAAGGCACCTGTGTTCTGGACACGTGGATATCTGCCCCCGTAGTTTTTACAACGATGCTGCCAGTTAGGAGTCATGACCATTCCCATTTCCAGATGACAGACAGAATCAGAAGAGTAGTTTACTGGCCCAAGGTAATAAATAACTCACAAGAATCAGAACTGGGAGTGAATTCCACATCTCAGCTCCCAATGTAAGTTTCTTCCCCACTGTTCTGCTCTTTGCTTTCAGACAGAGGCTACTCGCTCGGATGTTACAAAGGAGATCGAAATAAGCAATGAAGAGTTGAATTTAAGGCCTGTGGTTCCCAAACCTATCCTACAGTTCCCAGAACGCAGGATCTTGTTTTTAGGAAGTTCTCCAAATGACAACGAGGCAAGTAGACTGGGCCTGGGCCTGGGCCCACCCATTCCAGGATGGTACTGACATGCGGCCCTTGGGATGGCACAAGCCCACTGGGCTGGTGGCAACTCGGAGTTAAAGTGATGGGGTGGGGAAAGCAATAGACAGGAATGACACGTGAGGAAACGCTTTGTAGTCCAAGTCTGAGAAAACAGGAACCGTGGCCTGTGCCTCGGCTCTGGAGGTATTACAGGTGGGCTCTGCCGAACAGCCAGCCAGCCTCAGGCAGGGCGCTGACCTCTCTGTGCCTAACTTCTGCATTTTCCAGATGAGACTATTTGACCAGACAGCTGTGGGTCCTGACAGCTCATGACTCCTATGAATTTCCCATAGACAAACTGTACTAGTCATCCACCCAAATGGGCTAGTTAAAATGCTATTAATCTGAGGTCTCCTCTGACATAAAGTTTTGCATCCAAGGTTGCCCTTGACAAAACATTTCATCTTAAGAGGATTTCCTCTCATTTTTCTCGCCTTTGATCCGTCATTTTCCTGCATATGCTTTGGCCACATGTCTTTCTGAGCTGGTTAGAAATGCTCAGTATACAACAGCTCCGATGTCCCAAAGCTGTCGAAACAAAAACTTCTCAGCTCGCTCCTGCCTACTGAATATGCTTTTTTAGATTAAGAGAAAATGTAAGATTTCCCACAGTAGTTAAAGTCACAGCTTTGGATTCTAAACCAAAGTATGTCAGCCCAGCTACTGTTTTCCCTTTAGCCATATGTCTTTCGTGAAACAAATTATATGACTTTAGGAATGAGAGGGCTGTTGGGAACATCCCTATTTTTTTTAATGAGACAGATAATCTCAGCGGTTGAAAAGACCCAGGTTGAGAATTGAGAGACCTGCATATACTCCTAGTTTGCCCTGGATTGTTCAGCAAATGTTGCAGTTTCACCTATTACATATTTATTAAGAACCCTGCTGAGGACAAAATGGTCCTTAAAGTGAGGACTAAGTCCTGGGGATGCAAAATGGAACAAGATGTGGATTCCTTGACCTCGAAGAGCTCACAGTCTAGGAAACACAATGCCTTGGGGACGTGAATAACTAAGATATGAGGGAAATTGTGACATCAGGCAGAGAAAGTGCTACAGAAGGACATTATATAACCTTCCTTGGGCTAAAATGGGGAAAGTGAGATCCAGAACCTGCAGGCTATTAGAATTTGGGGTTAATGTGGTCACCAGCTGCTAGCTATGAATGCTCACTATATGGTTTCCAAAAGGAAGCTCTTCTAAAACTAACAGGCCTGCTATGTCTTGGCTAAAACTGAAAAGCCTTGTTTGCCAAGCAAACCTTCCTATCAGGTTTGGTGGTTCCTCAAACCCACAGGTACTGTACACACATATAAAACAATCCTACGCTTTGCAACAGCATGGATGGAACTGGAGAGCGTTATGCCAAGTGAAATAAGCCAGGTGGTGAAAGAGAAATACCATATGATCTCACCTATAAGAAGAACCTAATGAGCAAAACAAACAAATGAGGAAAATAGAACCAGAGGCACAGAGATAAAGAACAAACTGACAGTGACCAGAGGGGAGGGGGAAGGGGAACAAGGGAGAAAGAAGGAAAAGGGTCTAATCAACAAACAGGTACAAATGACCCATGGACATGGGCAACGGAGTGGGGAACGACTGTAGGGGGCAGGGGAGAGCAGTGGGGGAAAACTGTACTAGAAGAACAAAAATAACAAAAACACCCCAATCATACAACAAGTATTTAAGAAGCACTTTTCAGATAGCTGTTTGGGACCATCTTAGACTGGTGGTAAAAGTGAAGGGGAAGGGGCAAGTCAAGGAACATGTATAAAGGGGCTACGTGCATGGACAATGGGGTGGGGACTGACTGTGGGAGTGGGGGTGGGCGGAGCAGGGGAGAGCAATGGGGGAAAAGGTGGGACAACTGTAACTGAACAATAACAAAAGTAAACTAGGTTAGAATCTCTGTGAAGAGCAGGGGCAAGAGCTTGGCAAACTGTAAACACTCATTGGATGAGTGGATACATGATGGAAGGAAGGAAGGGAGGGAGGGAGGGAGGGAGGGAGGGAAGAAGGAAGGATGGGGAAGGGAAGGGAAAGAAGTGAGGGAGGATTGAAGGAAGAAAGGAAGACAGTGGTAAATGTGGCATTGAACGTCTCCTCTGCTTTTTGGTTAGGTACATTAGACTCATCCATGATTGCTTTATCAGGTGACCTAGTTTACATGTGGGCCACAAAAGGGATAAAATATAAAAGTGATTTGGCTGGAAAGACACACCAGGGAAGCTCCAGGTTTTGTGAGAATGGGCAGCATCCAATCTTGGAGAATTTGTGATGGTCAGGAAATAATCATTCCCTGGATAAATCAGAATTTTCTCAGATTTCAAGAGGGGGATGATACCATTCTAGTGCTATTTTTAAAATTCCGTCAATCTGCGCACTCATTCCCTCTACCTGGAATGCCCTTCTCACTGGTCTCAGTTGTCCTTGGGGTCCAAGGCCCAACCCAGCCGTTCCCACCTCCAGAAAGTCTTCTATGGAACTGGCCCCTGCTGAGTCTCAGGGAGCTTTGAACACGCCTCCGTGACAGCACTTGTCATAGAGCAGGCAAGTCTGCCACCCCCTGAGAGCTCCTCGAGGGAAGGAAGTGTGTCTGTTCGCCCTTGACCACCGCTATGCCTAGAGCAGAAGCAGGCAAACCTCTGGTGCCCAAAGAATGTGTATCCCCGTCCTCCCATTCTTTGTGGTGGCAGAGACACACTAAGAGGGAAGTAATGCACGTAGATGGGGATGCAAAGACGACCTTCAGGAGGGAGGACAAAATTGGGAGCCACCTGCCCAGGTATGAAAGCTGAGACGATGTCATCAGGAGAGTGAATACATGGACAGAAGCCCAGCCAGCCCTGAGTGATCCTTTCCATGACTGTCTATCTCTCTTGCTCTTGGTTTCTCTCTCTTTCTCTGTCCCTCATGCCTCCCTCTCTTTCTTTCCCTTTTGTTGATGCTTTTCCCACTGTGGCTGTGATAATTGTTTTAAATGGATCTCTTTTTGACTTGCTTTTCTTGTCTTTGTGTCAGCTGGTTAATCATTTATTATAGTTTAATCTGACTTGTTTCCTGTCTTCTTTTTATTCAATCTAATTGTTGGTATTTATTGAGTGGATCTCTGTGTCTTCATTTTAAAGGTACAAGATACGATCAAGTGGGGGCATTTTAAACAAGCCTCTCCTTGAGCCAACTGCTTTTTATTTCCATGGACTGAGTTCATTGGCTCCCGGCAGGGCCAGTGGTCCTCAGGGTGACAGATGTTCCCTGCTCTTGCTCTTGTATGACTCCTTGCATTGCTGTCTCCTTTGGGACTCAGCCTTTATGGTGATTGCACCCAGAAGCCTTTTGCTTACCATGTTGTAGATAAAAAATGCAGTAGCATGGAGTAGGAAAGAGCTTGACGTCCCAGCTCAGTGGAGCGGGGATGGGAAGAGAACACAAAAAGCCTGGCCTATCAGGGCAGAAGAATTGGTAAGAAAGCTTTCAGCCCTGACAATGGTCCACAAGGGAGCTGGGAGCTGCTTTTCACCGATTCCAGGCTCTGGAGGGTGGAATGGCTGAACGTGGCCAGCCACGTTAAATATGTAGTTTCAGAAATGGGATCAAACTCACTTCCTGTCAGAGCTATGAAGCAAATCCTATAGGGGTCTGGAAGGCCTTTTGGTTTTCCATTTTTGGTTCTGTGGTAGGTTGATTTTTTTTTTTTTTTTTGAGGGAGAAATGGATTTAATTTACCCAGTCATTTCAATCAAAGAAATTGATATATTAACAGGACAGGTGACAGTGGTAGCAGCATCAGGGAAAGTAATTAAAAAGTCTAATTTTTCTTTCTTTCTGAAAGCACCAGTCCCCAAATTGGATGGTCCCATGGGTTTGGAAGCAGACAAAGTTTTAATAGAAGTTTTATTTAAAGTCCAACAAGGACTTTGTTGTGCCCTGATGTTGAGGTGTTGGGAGGAATTCTTCTTTTGCAGGAGTTAATGTCCTGGATATTGGAGAACTGAAAGTCCAAAGTCAAGGCGTCATCAGGGCCAGGCTCTCCTTGACGGCTCTAGAGGAGAATCTGCCCCATGCCTTCTCGTATCCTGTGGTGACTGCCAGCAGCCCTTGGCATTCCTTGGCTTGCAGATGCATCGCTCTAATCTCTGCCTCCATCTTTCTATGGTGTTCATCCTGCGCTTATGTGTGTCTTTGTCTGTTTACTCTTATGATAAGGGCACCAGTTATGCTGAATTAGCGCTCACTCTACTCCAGTATGGACTCAACTGGACTGCATCTGCAAAGACCCTGTTTCCAAATAAGATCACATTCCCAGGTACTAGGTGTACACAGTCCATCTGATAACAGAGACCACAGTCCATGGTGGGGCAGACAAGATGGACCATGGTGCCTGGGGGCCTGCCCCCAGGTTTAGGAAGAGGTGAATTACTTGGCCTGCCAGGGACAGTCTCAATTCAGGGGCATCAAGTCTTGGTCCTACAGCTGCCCAAATCTTGAATATCAGACTTGTCATTCAGTCCAAACATCAGGCTGTCTAGGGTGAGAGGGCCCCCCTTATTTAGAGGAGACTTCCTCTTTGAGTTAACTTTGTGATACGGTAGAAAGAGCACTCGACTTGAAGTCAGAAAAGCTGCGTTCAGTCTTTTCTACCTGTTCACCTGCTCTGTAGCTTGGGAGTATGTTACTAAACATCTTTGGCCCGTAATTTACATTTCTTTAAAAATGTTATGTAAAGTAATATCCACCTACCACGACTTTATAACAAGCGTAAGTTTAAAAAAGGGTATGAAAGAGTTTCGTAAAGTATCAAACTTTTTTTAAACATAAGAAAATTCTCTTTCTCCTCTTCATTCGGGCCAGAACCTTTGGTTATTTGGTTTCAAATGTCAATCCAATGTTCCCACACCCAGAGTGAGCAAACATGAATTACGGTCAGGCAGGACACCCTCTGTTCTGCGGCTCTAGAACTCCATGCCCCCCATGAGTCATCAAGCCCCACAGGGGCCTTAATTTCTCAGCACCTGGGGCTAATGGATGGAACCGATTTTTATCTGGGTGGGTAGCTAGAGCCCGGTCCTTGTAGTCAAGCATATAAATAAGTCTTCAGGCATCAGAGCTGATGATAAAAGGGAAAAAAAGTCTTCCTTCACATGTCCTCCCTCCTTCGAAGCCTAGGGGGATGAATGGGCAGCTCTCTGCTTTCCCATGATGAAATTAGCAGGCTCTGTCATTCAAGACAGGAGGCCAGCGAGAACTGAAATCCGATACCAAATGCCAGCGAAGAGAATATATTTTACACAACATAAAAGGCCCCAATGTAAGTTAGAAGAAATATAGGGAGCCTTCAAAAAGGTAGGTCAAACTTTTTCCTCAAGTGGGTAATTACAGGCTGGGGCTGAGTAAATCTTACCAGCCTCTGTCTACTTTGTCTCTTCTCATAAAACACCTGTGAAAAGAAAGCCACACTCAGTGCAGGACTGGACAGCTTGCCTGACAGGGCTGGCCTGCCGCTGTGCGTCAGGAGGCCTGCGGCCAGGCTGGTGATGTCTGCTCTGGTCACCCCTCCTGGCTCCTCCTCCCCGGAAGGCAGGAGAGGACAGCCAGCCGGGCACAAAGCCCTGTCACTCAAGTGCCCACATTGACTTGCGGAGACTTGATTACTTCTCGCTGTCTGAAGAACTACCCCTTCAGGCGGCAATTTCCCAGTCAAATTTCTCTGCCTAAGTTTGAAGACTTAAAATTAATGAAGTTGTTAACATTTCTTAAAATGTCTTTCATGGTAGGCAACTGAAAGGTGTGGATTTATCACCACGGAGCCTGGTGGCCTCCTTGGTTCACAGAGAGACACAGGCGGAACCCTGTCTGGCCCTAACCCTTCCTTTGGTTTGCTCTGCAGTGGGTGTCAGGGTGAGTCCTCAGTCTCGGTGTTCGGGGTGAGTCCCCAGAGGCACTCACTGGGGCAATGAGCCTAGCTGCCTACAGAATTGCTCCTCTGTTTTCTGAGCTCCGAGAGAGCAGGAGCAAGTCTTACTCACTTTTGTATTTATAGCACCTCTAGCATCTGGCACTGGACCAGGCATACAGAGGTGGTGGTGGGGGTAGGTGGGTCTTTAATACGGACTCAGTTGAATTAAATATAATAAGAAATGATGACTCAGCTCTTGCCACCCTGTGTGTCCATAGCAATAATGGTGTCCACTTTGGTATCCTTGCGGAGCATCTCAGCAATGTCTGGCCAATAATGTGGGTCCTCTCCTCCCTCAAGAAGGAAAATCAAGAGGATTCTGGGAGACAGGGAGAGCCTGAAAGGAACCTTGGGAATCCTCCAGATCTACTCCTTTGCCCCTCCACCCTAATGATATAGATGAGAAAGAGGTGGCCCAGGGAGAGGAAGGAGGTATATCCAGTGGGAGACAGCAGCTAGATAAGCTCTCCCCTCAACCAGAAACTTCTGGATACTCCACAGAGAGTAAATGCAATGTCCTCTGTGTCATGCAGGCCATAAACCTGCCTCTTTTGGAAATTCTGCATTTTATAAAAGTTGTCATCCTGTGGAGATACTGAATGACTTGAAAAGTAAATTCAAAATTTTACCCAAAGATTCGTTTTTATCACAAATCTGGTTAAAAAGGCAATAATGATACAAAGGGCTATATTTTAATTATTTATAGACACTTGCCCTTATTATAAGATGACATTCAACATCTGGGTTAAATAAAATCAAGAAGTAATTCTTGTCTGGAATCTCCTGAAAACTACTGATCTTCCTTTCCCACTGGGGAGGCTTAGGACTAGGAGGGAGCATCCCAGCTGAGCATAATCCTAAACTGCCTTAGGGTTTTTGATGCATTTATGTTTTTAAGTTTTAAATGAAAGGCACAGCTATTATTAACCAAGACTAACTGCATTATGGATGAGGGACAACAGTGAGTGGAAAATCTCTGTTAGGTGCATTTTAAAAAGCTCAGGCTCCAGGGCAGAGACTGAGTATCTGGAATAGGTAAATATGCCCAGAAGGGATCCAGAACTCAGTGCTGTACGGGGTCATCAATATTTCCTTGAATCAGTGAGTTCCATCCCTGCTGAGTGAGTTCTATCCCTGGAAGCCTCTGTGTTCATTTGTCATGCACTACCTTTACAAGTGTCTTCTATGTGATGGGATAATGCGAGGAGCAAAGACGGCTTAGTGCCCGCCCTCATGGGGCTCACTCTAGAGGAGCTCGAGAGAAGAAAAGATGTCCACCTGGAAATACATCAGCTGTCCTCCAAAGCTGCTCACTCCTCTGCAGAGGCCCAGCTCCTGCGAGCTGTTGTGATGAGCGTAGGGAAAAAGGGATCCTACCTCATGGGAATATGGCCTCCTGAGGCTCCGAGGATAGGACCTAGCAGGCTGAGTAGGCACATAGATCCCTGGGAGACAAAGTGGACATAAGGAAAGAATTCTGGTTTTGTAGTTAGGGAATCTACTCTGAGTGATCTTACTAGGCTCAGTTTGTCCATTTGTTAAAATGGAATGAGACTTGGCCTCATTATCACTGAGGTTATTGCAGAACCAAATGAACTGAAATAATATCTAAGAGCATGCTTAGGCACCTTCAAGGGGATACCAAATGTAAGGGAGTCACCTGAGGGTCCCAGAAGACTGGCAACTCTCATAGTAACAATCTTCTCTCAAGAGATCAGCACTATTAAAAACATCATCAGTTAGAACCCTTTTTCTGGAAAATCACAGTCAAAATGCAAGTAAGCATACATCTAATGACCCGTAAGGGGATGTTGGGAAGACCACAAAGGCTGGGGGTGGTGAGATACGGCAGTAGGAAAGCCCGTGGTTTCCTTCAGGATACAGAATGCAACTACGGGCCTGGAGGGGAAACGCCTGGGTACCAGTGGAAGACCACGGGCACAGAAAGACTTCCTTGGGGCATAGGGGGGTTGAGGGGTCTATGGAGAGCCATGGATAGGTAACACGCTGAAATTTCCAACTTCCTTAAACATGAGATAGTGATCGTTTCTCAAACATATACTTACCATATCGGCTGCGATGAGACAGGAAAGGGAAAGAGTCTTTCATTATCCAGGTCAAATTCCATGCAAAAGAATCAGGAGGAAGAGAAGACAGATTTGTCGGTGACTCTAAGGAGCTGTGACCTGGATGTGAAAACAAAGAGAATAATAATACATGTGCTTGGGATGTATCTTTCAGCTGTCACTCATATCACTTATCAAAGAAAGTTCATAAGGGGCTTTCATGACATCCATTGGAAAACGAGGGGGAAAGGACTGAGCCACTAGAATACAGAGTAGATGTTAGGACCTCAACACACATTTGTTCCCAAGGGCAGCCAAATCTAAGAAGCCTGAATCTTGTGACCAAGGCTGTGCTGAAGATCTCTGGGAGGTGAACTAACAAGCCCGGCTACCCAATGGCTTGGTCCAACAGCTCTGTCCAAAGTCTATTCTGCCTACAGGAATCTGTGCAGCTTTATAGAGAACTTCAACTCATCTCACCCAAACAATGCTTCTGCTCTACTTTATGTTCAGACTCGTAACCTCATTAACTGTTGTTCACCTGGGTTATTGCCTTATCAGAGAGAGGAGTGGAATTGCACTCAGAACTTACGAGTTTCTGACAATTATGTTATTTTAAAAAAAAGAACTTAGGTGATGGGTTTTTCCCCATAGCCAACAGTCCAGAAAGCCCCAGAGTGTTAATGTTCCTCATCTGCATAAGAGAAAAAAGGACCGGGAGAAAAGGAGCAAAAGCAACGTTATTCCTTTGTGTAACAGCGCCTTGATGAGCTTTGTGTGGTGAAAAGTAATTTCATCCAAGGCCATACAGGTCTACTTGGGGGCAGGCTTAAGTTTATTAGACTTTTAAAAAATTAATTAATCTACAAATCAAATGAACACACACTACAGGCTCTTCTGCAGTTCTGCCCTGAAATCCCCAACTCAATCACTGTTTTTGCTAATGTTTTAGGGCATGCAAAGCATTTGCTGTTAAAGAAAGAAGGGTTTGAGAATAAGTTCTGTTTAGTAAACAAATGCGTGGCCCTGACGCAGCTTTCTGGTAGTATTTCTACACAATGGCTCAGAGGAAATGAATGGAAAGGGGTCAGGATCTCTGCTAGTAAGTTTCAGAGGGAAGCCATCTCATTTCACCCTCACCGCACCTGCTTTAGAGATGGGCAACGGGGCTGAGGGAGGTGAGGCCCAAGGCCAGATAGGTCTACCTGAGGCAAGCTTGAGTTATTAGCCTTTCAAATAATCAATCACATGAATTAAGCACCAATGGACTAGGCATTACACTAAGTGCTTTAAACGCCTGATTACACTCACTGCTTATGACAACCTTGTGAATGAATACTGCTGTTGGTCTTCATTCTGCAGGAGGGAAACTGAGGTGGAGGGAGGCTGGATGTTCTGTGGCCACCCAGCAAGCAGGCAAGCAAGAGACCAGAGTCAGCAGACTAGCTTGGTCTGATGCTATCACCCACAGTTTTTTCACTGTTCTTTATGAACCCCCCAAACTACTGCAGGATGTTCTGCAGCTCTCTGCAGGGCCACTCAGGGCCCCCATAAGGCAATGGCATAGGTCAGAGTTCACCACTGAGCATGTTCCTGAACAGGACAACAGTGTGAGGGGTCTGAGAAGATCCTGGCAACCAACCCCTATGATGACCTCCATGTGAATAAAAATTAGCACTTCTATGTCTGAGTCATAAGTGTAGATCAAATTTCAAGTACTATTGAAGCAACAGGAAGATCAAGCCTAGCTATATTTCCTGATTTCCAAGTGAGGTCATTTTTCTTAAATGTACAGTTTGGGAATGGTATGAACTTCTTCCTGGATGTGAAGCACCAAGCAGATGGGGCTAGACTTCAGGAAGCACTTATGGATCTGTGAGTGGGCACGGAATGACAGATGGCTTTCAATATGGACAAGGGCCAGGTTATATATTCAGGGACAGAAAAATATCTGAAACCGTTCAAAAGGAAGGGCTCTGAGAACTGAATCATGACCCAGCAAAGAGCCACAGGTGCTACTGTGGGTCATCCCAAAAGATAACCTTAAAGCATTCTGTATAAAAAAAAAAAAGCCAATAAATTATTGGCCATCTTCAAAGTTGAGTACTGGAGAGAAAGCAGGAATTTCTGCCTTGCCCTTACAGGAACTCCTAGAATTTCTGCCAGCAGGCTGAGCTTGCAGGGCTCTCAAAGGGCAGGGGGGAGTGATTTACTGGATGAATCTGGGGGTACAAACAGAGAGATCAACCCAAAGGACGGGCCTCCTCGCCTCAAAAGGAAAAGACCAAGAAAAATGCAGTGGGCATGAATGAAGTTGTTTGCTAATGTCTAAAGTGCTGAGACAGGTGTGAGTTCTAGCCACAGTTCCTAAAATATTTATAAACTTAGAATATAAAGAAGGAACTACTTCTGCATTTAACAAGGGCAGGGGAGAGGCTGTCTGTTGCCTTCACATTCCTTCCCCTCCCCATCCTCACCCCAGTGTAGGCAGGGCCAAGTCAGGCCATGAAGAGCAATCCATGTAAGCAAGAGAAAGGCTTGTTTTGGGGGCTTCCCTCTGAAAATGTGAGGATCAGGGTGAAATTGGCCTGACCAGAACCAACGTGTGGCTGTAGGTGTGAATTAAGACCCTCTGTAAATTGTGCTACTATGGTACATTTACACAATGGAATTCTATGCAGCAGAAAGAAAGGAGCTCCTTCCTTTGCAAGGGCATGGATGGAACTGGAGAGCATCATGCTAAGTGAAATAAGCCAGGAAGTGAAAGACAAATACCATATGATCTCACCTTTAACAGGAACCTAATCAACAAAACAAAAGCAAAATATAACCAAAGACACTGAAATTGAGAACAGACTGACAGTCACCAGAGGGGAGAGGGGATGGAAGATCAGGGGAAAAGGGGAGGGGTTTACAGGAACAAGTATAAAAGACACATGGACAAAAACTAGGAGGGGGGGTGGAAATGGGAGGGAGGTGGGGCAGGCTGGGGCGGTGGGCTGGAATGGGAGTAAAAGACAGAAAACTGTACAAGAACAACAATTAAAATAAATTTTTTTTAAAAAAGGCCCTCTGGCTCAGGAAGAGGGTATCTTGGACCCTGGGGAAGAGGGGTGAAAAAGAAAGGGAAGGGGAAAGGAGGAGCAAGAGCTTTCAAATATGTGGCTAAGGCCCGCCACCCAACACCACAGGGGGAGAGAGAAGTAAAGGAATGCGCGCTGGCTGAGGCGTTGTTGACAGGCTACAGAGAGCTCTGCTTTAGGGTTTGGGTTTGGGTTTTCCCCTGCACTGCAGGGGAGCAGGCAGAGTGAAACCTTGGACTCGCTGACACAGCTCTGTCCACAGTGCCTCCCCTCCTTCTTCATCATTATTACAATTCCCTCGCCAACAGTGCAACTCCTTTGCCTCCTTCCTCCTTCACAATTGTCCTGAGCAGCTGGACAATGGGGTGGTGGAGAGGAGGGATACACCACCAAGCGGACAAGTCTCACTTTAAGCGCATAACCACAAACCTCAGGGGAACCCTCAGGACTGCCCGGGAATCCTGCTGCATTCCCTGATGAGCTCAGCTTACCTTCCCTCTGGCCAGCACCACCCCTTCCCACTTTGCCTTACCCCTCACACCTCCCACTCCACCCTCCCACCCCCTCACCCCATTCATGCGCATTCTCACCTAGTAATCTTGCTTCTTACTTCATTTGGAAAAGAGAAGCAAATCT
This sequence comes from Anoura caudifer, assembly GCA_004027475.1. Classification (NCBI taxonomy): domain Eukaryota; kingdom Metazoa; phylum Chordata; class Mammalia; order Chiroptera; family Phyllostomidae; genus Anoura; species Anoura caudifer. The sequence goes on from PVKU01005924.1 coordinate 94,479, forward strand.
ACCAACTTACAGGGGTCAGCAGCCCTCTATTGTACCTTCTCTCCCATTACACGCTGTGCACACTCTTCGCAGCTGCAGTCTTTCCACTCGGGTGTTAATCTCATCCCTTTTCAAGAAATTTGCTCTTGCAGTAGCCACCCCACCCCTCCGCTTTCTCCTATATCAACAATTTCCCCCTCTACCGAGTCAGTATCATCTGCAGGAAATATACACCGCCCTACATAGTAAAAGAGAGAAAAAAATGTCCTTGACCTTCACACTCTCCTTCAGCCATTGTCCCATTACTCTGCTCTTTCTCACAGCTCAGTCTCTTAAAAGATTTCTCTATGCTCCTGTCTCCACTTTTTTCCTCCCATTTTTCTCTTCAATTCAACAAAATCAAGATTGTTTCTACTACTCCTGGTCAAGGTCATTGGCAACCCCAAGTTGCAGATACAATGGACACGTCTCAGTCCTTATCTTACTCGACCTCTCAGTAGCACTGGACGCTGCCAACCACCACTGCTTCTTGGGTTCCTCCCATCTGGGTGACCACATGGTCCTTGGTTGCCATAATCCTTGTTTCCTACTTCAGTGGCAGGTCCTCTGTACTATTCTTTGCCAGATCTCCCCATTTTCTAGGCTTACAAAATGAACATTCTCCACTTTCCAGCAGCATACGCCTAGGAGATTTCACGGCTGAATACTGTATTTCATTACAGTGGCTTTAACCAGCTGACAGGGATCACAGACTATGAATTCCAAATGACCCCTGGACACAAGGCCCTTCATGGACTTTAATGAACAAGGGACTTGTTTTAACCAATTACAAACAGACCTACACACTCATTCTCTCCTATCCAAAGTGCTGATGTTCAGTTCGGAATGAGCATGACCACCACATTACCCTCTTCTTAGAGCTTTAAAGACTGATCTTTCTTCCTTAGAGAACTACTCAGGGAATTTCTCCTTGCCTGACAACGTCAATAAGCTCAGCTTTTTTTTTTTTTTTTAATTTTTTTATTTTAGTTGTTCTTGTACAGTTTTCTGTCTTTTGCTCCCATTCCAGCCCACTGCCCCAGCTCTCCCCTCCCCCCTCCCATTTCCACCCCGGCTAGTTTTGTCCATGTGTCCTTTATGCTTGTTGCTCCAAACTCTTCCCCTTTCAGGGGTAAAGGGGAAGCTCAGCTTTTTAAAATTTTATTTGGGGACGGGGGCCTTCTGTATTATTATTTGACAATTGTTAAAAGCTGGGACGCTCAGGCCCTTTCTCCCTCTAAACTCACTCCCAGAATGATCTCAGTCAGTGTCACAGATTTAAACAGCATCTGTGTACTGGTCCAGCCACAGTTACATCTCCAGGCTCCCCCACTCCCCTGAGCAACAGAACACAAATCCCACTGCCAGGCTGAGCTTCATTTCGTGGCCTGGTAGATATCCCAAACTTAACACATACAAAATAAACACAGTGCCACTCCCCCTGAACCCCAGGTGGTCCCCGTTTCAGAAAGTGATCCACGGGCCAAAAACCAAAGAGGAATCCTTGACTTTCTTCTTTTTCCCACACCCACATCAACTCATCAGTAAATCTTTACCTGAATTTTATCCCTCCTCATCTCTCCCACATCACCTTTCATCCTAAACGCTGCTAGAAGCTCCCAGCTGGTCTTCTTGCTTCTACTGTTGCTCACCTTTAGGGTGTTCCCCGCATAGCAGTTAGATGGACACTTCAGCCCTGAAAAAGCTTTCACACATCTTGCCGTTGCCTACCCCAGGAAGGCCCACGTGACCGGGCCCTGGTTCTCTCTTGGCCTCAGGTCCAACCATATTCCCCTTGCTCGTGGAGCTCCAGCCCCGCAGGCCGCCTTGTTGGTCCTCACGCTTGCCCCGCACACTCCACAGGGGGTGCTCTCTGCTGGGAAAGCTCCCCTCCCCTGGACACATAGATCATCCCCTCTCTCCGCCCAGCCCTCTGCTCAAGTGTCACTTCCTCAGAAATAGCTTTTTGATCATCCTGCATAAAAATATCACCCCCATAGGCCACCCTCTATCCGTTGCCCTGCATTAACCATTTCTTTTTTTTTTTATTTTTTATTTTTTTTAATTTTATTTTAATTGTTGTTCACATTAACCATTTCTTATAGCTATATTAATTTGTTTATTGTGTATCTCCCACACTAGTCACTGCTACATCCCCATGCTTGGCACATAGTAGGCACTCAATAAATATTTGTCAGATGAATGAAATCAGAGCCCTTGAGAAAATTATTAGCACTGGTACTCATTGGCTGTTGAACTGTAGGCTGATCACTTACTCTGTGGAACCTCAATCCTCTGGAAAAGATGATGAGAACAAGGGTAAGGAACGCTCTGGCAACTCTCAGGGTTTCTTAACAGCCAAATGAGAATGTGCGCATGATGTGCTCTTTAAATATCGGTCATGCCATCCTCAGAGTTTTGTGCTCCTATCCCTGCTTCAGAATCCAAAGTGCATGGGAGTCTTGGTTCCTTTCCTATATCCAGATATTGAATACAATGTCCAGAAATCAAGTGCTCCCAAAGAGCTGTTTCTCTATTATTCGCTCGTTAATGATTAGTTCTGCCAACTGTCCATGATCTCTGCTACCCCAATTTCAGCCAGTTGGCAGGATCTCTATTTCCAGTCTTTATTTTCACATGTCTCACTCTGCGTCTATTTATTCCTCAGCCAATGGACATAATATAGTGCATGTATCATATGTGTGCTGGCATAAATAATAGAGGTATATGTGTGCGACAGTTATTTACATGAATGCCCTGGGTTCACTAGCAAGCATGTTTTACAAACCTACATCAATAAAATGTAAAAATGTCTCTCTTCTAAATGCTCCTTGGAATTGCTCCTGCCTTGTACACATTTTAATTATTTATTTTTCTTCCAATAATAAAGCAATCAGTGACAGCCTGCTAGTTTCCCTCTGTATTTGAAAACACTCTTAATAATGCATTCTTGTACAATGATTTTTTGTCACACAAAGCAAAGCTTAATGTAGCCAAATAAATAGTAGTCCGGATGTCAAATGGCGGTGGGGAGCAGGCAGAGCAGGCCGGGCGCACAGACCAGGCCTCCCGTCTGGAACTGGGAGCCCTAGAGAACAGGCTTCAGTATTCACTGTGTTTAGCCTAAACCTGTTCAGACAAAGAAACCTTCTGAGAGAATTTATACAACTACTAGAGTCAGCAGTGATGCTGAAGTAGTAATAGGCAGCTCATTTCGTCTGAAAAACAGACACGATTTTCAGAGCGAAGAAAGGAGAGTGAGCAGATGTGGCCTTTGTCCTAAACACACGGACCTCCCACACCTTCTTTGGGCCTGGAAAATGAGGGGGTTGGACTAGCTGTTCACTAAGGTCCTCTCCAGTTCACACACTGTCAGCTCTCCATGGTCTGCTTTCACATTCCCTCCAGCTGGCTCATTCAGAGAGGAGCTATTAGCACCAGAGGCGGAATCTGAATGGAACTAAACAGCCCCCACTGCGCCTCACCTTCCTCTAAGCCCCCCCCCCCCAACCCTGCCAGGGAAGGTTTGCACTCTTTTGGTAGCTCAGGTCCTGAAGCAAAAATTACCTACTATAATATTCTCTTGTACGGTTATCATTTCAACATGCTTCTCGCCTCTCGCCAACCCCAGAAGGACCCGTGTGTAACTACCGAATTCATTCAGTGGCGAATCAAATCCATCATTTAACAAAAGCAGCACTCCTTCCCGAGGCACAGCATTAAGGACTATTGAGGGGGATACAAAGGAAGACGTTATCGGGGCCCCTGTCCCCAGGAAGTGGGTTACCTCCAGGATACACTACGCCCACACCAAAAAGGGAATAACAACGTGGTTACTGCAGAAATAGCTGAAATTTGAAGACTTCACATTTTGGCTACTACTTATTTTTTTCGGCCTTATTCCCCACGCGGGATCCTTTCACATTCTGTCATTTCAGTCACTCAGAAGTCTCCAAACTTTTGGCCAAGAGGGTCTCTGCCTAAAATGTCTTCCCTTACCCACTGTGTTCCTGAATCCTACCTGTTTTTAAAGGCCCAGACCAAGCCGCACCTTCCCCCAGGTTCCCCATCTTCCCTGAGCTGAAGCACCATCAGAGGCGTTGAACTGGGATTCAGTGTGTGCCAAAACAAAACGTGAGCTGGGCCTACCTACCTCCTTAACCGCCACTGCTATCGCCACTTAGGACAATGACATCTAGGCCACTTTCAAACTTGTCCATGTGACTCTGGTTGATCCCGACAATGGAGTATAATAATATATTAATTTCACTTACTGATCTCAAAATCCCATATTTAGAAGAAATTAGGGGAAAACTTTTCAAGAGGCTGTTGTTCAGTCTTATGTAGAATATGCCTCCCAAGGTCAAAGTCAAGGTCAGGGTCAAATCAGAGGCATCTCCTGAGCATGTCTATGTAAACTACCAGATAATAAAGGCAATGTGACCGTGGATGCCACCCCTTCAGAATTTGTGCCCCAAATCACTATGTTTTCACTTACCCAGAGATGACCTCACTTTCCCCAACAAGTGCCCCCACCTGGCCTGTGAGCCCTGTGATGCCTCCTCTGGTACCAGAGTCTCTGCCCCAAGTGTTCCCGGTCACCGGTCCGACCTACCCGGCCAGGGTGGGCCTCAGGGTGGGAGCAAAGGGAGACTAACTGACATTCGTACTGATCCAAGAGAGCAGCTAAGAGGAGAGCACTCTCCAGGTGGCATGATTCTACACATGTGCACACACACGTACATGCACACACATGTGTGTATATGCATGCACATGCACGCACGCCAGGCCTGAGTGCTTCCATTATCAGGACAACATGACTCTCGGTTCTGGGCCTGTGTCTGTGGCTTGCTTTTACTCTATTCTTTAAGAAATTTACTCCACTGTGATCTAAACCTATTTCCTCTCCCCAAAATATGTTGACTAGAATAATAATCAAAAGGGAAACTCAGAACTGCCACCAGGCCTTTCATCTTGTGATCTCAGAGAGCTTTACCAGGCACTAAATAATTAATGTACTGCAAGTGACACAAAGACCTGGCAGCCAGAAAACCAAGTCCATCAATGAAAGGCCTTTCTCTTTCAGAGCAAGCCCGAAATTAGACAAGAAGTAAATTAGACAAGAAGCTACAAACTATCCAGAAAAAACTGCCTCTTTTCTTGACTTGATGTTTCAAGTCGGGAAGAGACAGTCACCAGGGTGACTAACAGAAGGTCGTGGCCCACTTCCACAAGAACTGGTGAGCACAGAAGAATGGATACCATTATACATTCATCATGGTTTGTGGCCCACTGATGCCTTTCAGAGCCATGCACTCTCAAAATGCTCCTAATAGTCCTGTTAGTGAACCTCGTTTATAAATGAGAAGACTGAGGCCCAGAAAGCACAAACTGCCCTTCCCTAGGTCCCAAAGCTAATGACAACCAGAATAGGATGTGCAACTGAGGACCCCCATATGAGGACACCAGAAATGCCACTCTCCCACACAGATCTCTTGGAGACGATGCTGAGGGCCCTGGGGCACAGCTGCACTGAGTTAAATACGGCAGAAAGATTGATCAGATTGCAGAGGCCTGCAGCACTCCCTAACTGAGGATGACAGAATCCCTTCAGGTCAGCCAGGAAGGTGACCTAGAATCACACACCTTTAGTCAATGCAACTGGCTCTCCAGAGCCTCAGGCTCAACTAGCACTGTTTCCATGGCAACCAGGTCTGATGCTTGGCCCTTGAGATGGGGCTTTAGTTGGTCCAGTGAACGACTGTTTAGGATGGGAGGAGGGAGAGGGGAAAAAACTTTCTATTAACATCTAGCCCTTTCAATCCCTCTTTATCTGCTTGTCACCCCCTGATTTCAGCAAAAAGAGTCTATCCTCCAGGAAACCACACTAACTATCACATTGCTCAGAACAAAGACTTCACCAGTGGGTGGGCACATTTCCAGAGATTGGAAGCAGAATGTTCTAACAGGCTGGTGTGCTAGCTGGAGACCTGGGTTCCTGGGAACAGAGATGCTACTGTGTGACCTTGCATCAGCTACTTAACCTTTTGGAAGATTTGTTTCTCCACATATAAAACAGAACTCATCATGCTTTCCCATCCAACTTCAGGGACGCTCTGAGAATTAATGAGACGGTATGCACAAAGCCCTCAGGCTCTTTGAAGAAAGATACACGAGAAATCCTTGTGCTGCTACCAAAGGGCATTGTCATGATGATACATTTTAAAACATCCTTTACCTGTATAACTAAAATAAACTCAGCTTGTATTTAAAAATAGATAGGCCAATAGCCTAATTTGCTTCTCCCTGTTCTGTGGCTGCATTTCCTTTTTGCTTCCATTCATCTTCTGTTGTGAATAACAGTGATCAATGTTACCCTTAACCCCTATGCAGAGACCCAGGGTGAGAGCACTGGGGAAGGCGGAAGACCATTTATCTATGTCTTTCCATCCCATATGCGAGGAAATGGAAACACAGGAAGGACCAATGCTTTACCTTGAGGTATTCTTATTAGTGAAAAATCAAGAATCTGCTTTTCTGAGCTTTCATTCTTTGCCTCACCCAACCAAGGAAGAAGGTACCAAAGAAGGGAAGAAGGGAGAGAAATAGGGGTATCTGTACTTTTGCTTTTTAAACCTTTAAGCCGCTGCTCTGCAATACTCAGGGATGAAAACGGAAAGAAACCATTACTTCATGTGTGTGACTGTTATGTATGCAGGCCCCATGCTGGGGGCTCACAACCACTGTCCATGTAAATCACACAGTTTTCTCAATGCGGATTGTTATCCCATGTCCATCGGGGGACCTGAGGCTCAGAGAGGGTAAGTAGCTTGCCTAAGGTATAGCGCTAAGCCATACCTTAGTGCTTTGGCTATAGCCAAAGGTATGGTGCTAAGAGTACTTAATTCTTTGATGAATATTTACTGAACACCTCCTACGTGGCAAGCTCTGCCCTTGGCGGTTGAAATATGTTGGTGAACAGAATTAAACATTACCCTCTTAGAGGCTGTAGGCTGAGGAGCTTAGAGTGTGGTGGGGCCGCAGACAGCAGGCCAACGAGCTCACAAATCCTTGCCACGTCTCAATGCTGGTTGTGTGTTGTGAAGGAGAAATGCACGGCCCTATGAGCATGTATAAAAGAGGGACTTGACTTCCTCCTTAAGGCTCAGGGAGGATTGCCTGGGACACTGATGCTTGAGCTGGGTCCTAAAATGGATGAGTAGTGTTAATTAGTTAAAGGGTTGGTCCGGGATGGGGTGGGAGGCCAGAGAGTGCGGGGGTCTTTTCAAGCCCACGTCTGTCTCAGTCCAGAGCACCTGCTCCTCAACCACCACCAGGAAAGGTGAGGTGTTACTGAAGATTCCTGCTGCGTGGACCAGCCAGTGATACCGCTGTTTATTTCAGAACCTCCTAGAGATGAAGCCGGTTCCCCTGGAGCACAGGGACGTCACAGTACAGCGGAAAGAGAGATTGGATCACAGACGTCTGCAGCATTCTCCTAACAGAGGACAGGTGCCCCCTCTGGCCTCCCAGCCCAGCCCACTCTCTTTAACTGGTTAATGCTCCTCATCTACTTTAGGACCTCAGCTTAAGCACCAGTTTCTCAGGCAACTCTCCCCTGACCTGAAGGATGAAGTTAAACAAAGGCATGTCAGTTGTTACAATTCTGAAAACCGAATTAGCTTCTGGCAAAGCAAAGGGATAAAACTGCCCCTGGAACCACTCTCGCAGTCACCCCGCTCCTTGTGATCAACCTGTACTTCCATTCCGCTCACGTGTCCCTGCTACCTAATCAAATCCTGTCTTTCTCACCACCATTTTCTTTTTTGCTTTAAATACTAGGTGAGGGTTGGGGTGGGAGGGCAGCTGAAAAAGAGAGAGTAAGAAGAGGGAGGAAGTCGACAGAAGAGACTGTGAAGATACTAACAATAAGATAAGGAATGGGCAGAAACAAAGAAGAAAAGTGCAGAGAGAGAGAGAAATCGTCTGATATTTTTCACTATTTGGAAGTTACGAGGAAGAGGAAAAGTTATTCAAAGTACCCTTGTAAAAGGCCATAAAACACCTTGGGGAGAACATGAAAGTCAAGCTGCCACCATACAGATGAGCACCCTGGAATTAGCTGCCAGAACTGTGTCTGAAAAGAGGAAATTCAATGGCCCACACTGCTGCCTCCTCTCCCTCCCTCCTGACTTCCACCCCCTCCAGATAGCCTAGCTCTAAAAGCAGAGGCAGTAATTTTGAGCCAGCAAGTGTGAAGGAATGTCAGAGCTGTTATTTGCCTTCATGAAGCACATCTTGAATGCATCTTTTAGAAATATAATTTAATACACTCTCAGCTTCACTATAGAAAATCTGAAAAAATCAGGAAGGTCTAAAGAAGTTAAGTATAAGCCACACCTCCCACACCCACAAAACAAGCATTAACATTTTATGGTATGTTGTTTCGTGATTCGGTTTTCATATACTTATCACAGTAACATTTGGCTTAAGGCCTGACAAGGAGGACAGAAGGGAGTTCCTCTCAACCCATGAGCTCTCCGTCTGGAGGGCTGAGAGGAGGGAGGAGGAGTCACTTTTTGGAACTACCTAGGGGGTCAACACCAGCCAGCCCATAGCCTAGAGCACAGATTCTGAAACCATGGAAACTTGAGATGCTCTTGGCCCAGGGCCTGGGCCTGCATTTAAAGGTAACACAGGCTACAAGAGTGCAAAGGCCAATCATTAGTGGGAAGGGAGGCCTGAGCCTGGGTGGACTTGAGAGCATTTGGGATGTACATGCAGATCGACCAGGGGAGACAGATACGCTGCTGTGCATCTTCAGCATCACTGGGCAGAGAGGCAAGGAACAGGAGCTGCCTCTGTCCCTTGCTTTGGTAGATGCCTAAAAGGAGTCACAAGAACCAAAAACCATAGAAAATGAATTATGTTAGTGCTTGAACCTCAATGAGAGATGCAGAACTTTGATTCCATGACTTGGAAAAGATTTTTAAAAACTGGAATTCCAACCAATGAGAGTAAGCTGGAGACACAGTCCTATCGCTCTGTGGCCAGTGATAACACCTGATAAATGTATGGCAGCTCTTACAGCCCCTTCACATGCATTCAAGTATTTGATCTTCAATATGGTCTTGTAAGATGATTTTTTAAAAGCCCAACTTACAGAGGAGGAAAATGAAAACCGAAGTCAATACTTCCCAACCTTTTTTTTCAGATCATGACACACAGAGAAAATGATACTATCTGTATGGCCCACTGGGGTGAATAGAGGAAGCTGCCCACAATTAGAGGCAACTGGACCGAGTGCTTCAGCCACTCCTGGTCCAGCCCAGCCTCCCAGAGTGCTGCGGGGCTCAATAGTTGGGTGTCTCTTCTGCACACCTGGCCATCTGTGGCACACGCATGACCAGTGCACATTGCTGGGGCAGGGAATTCTGGGCCAAGAGGTGTGGCCCCAGTCACACTGTGAGAAGTGAAAGAGTGTCATCCACCCTGCATCTTGCCCTGGGGACATTTGAAACAGCAATACACATGTCAGCCATAAAAGAACTCTGAGCTTACTTTGTGGGCAGAGTCAAGAAAAGAGCAGGTGTGTCCAGCACTTTGTCATCACCCACACAATACCTGTGATTTGGGTGAACAGGTCTGGAAGTTGGTTCTGATGGGGCCCTGGAACATTCCCTTCAAGCATTTATAACTGGTGGGCCGCTTCACCAAAGAAAAAGGGTAAAACTCAGCTCCTTTCTCTACTCTGAGAAATGCAGAAAATAATTTCACAGGATGGTAACTGAATGGCCAAAAAGTAATGATTACAAATGACTGAGTTAACCGCTGTACACTGCCTCATCTGTCATCGTACCGGAGTCTTATCAGAAGTCTCATCAGGATTAGTGGCTCATCGTGACTGATGACATTTGCCGACCAAAATGGCTTGGCTCCCTCCCTTGTCCCTTCCATCATCGTGGCAGGAGGAGACTTCTAAGGTTTGAGCATTAACTCTGAGGAATTGCTTTCAGCAATGATTCTAGGAGTGGCTTCCAAGATAATGGACTCTTTTTCTGCAAGTGACACTCTATCTCCCCAAGACTTCCCAGGTCTTTCTTATGGTCATCAGAGATTTGGGGCAGCACTGGGGCATGATGGCTGCTACGCCAGGTGTGTAGGAACTGAAGCTTTCTAGCCTGCTGAATAAAAGGTTATATTCGACACGAGCAAGTTATACTCAGGCAGCATCTTCACAACGTTAAACCTCTGGATAGAAAAATAAAAATATTTCCTGAGTTCCCCGAGTATCTCCAAGTCCAAAACAAAGGTTTCCATTCTCATCAGGATAGCATGCCCTACACCAAGCCAACTCAAGAGAAGCAGTCAGAAGTAAGCATTAAAAATATTTGGAGCAGGTGAATGAAACATGGACTAACTGAATAATACTACTTTTATCACTAATAATTTTGCATAGAGAGCATTGACAGAATGTCCCTGACTTCTAGGGACATTCTGTCAATGACCTGGAAAAGTGTTGTAGGAAGGTGAAGTCATTTCCCTGCTAATTGCTCCAATTCGCACTGGGTGGGAGGAGAGGCATCCCTTTGCCCTGTGTCTTACACAGAGTTAACCCTTGATTTGGGGGCAGATACATCCAGAGACTTCTGAGATCCCCACGTCCTTGAATTGTGCTCTACTATACCAGTACCTTCAGAAAATGGATGGCCACAGTAGGTATAAAACAACAATCACTCACTAAGTGACTTGTGACCACACCCAGCCTAACAGTATGAGGCTTTCAAATTCGTCTCAGCAAAATGACAATTTATTGTATAACATGGAATTTGGAGTCACTTGCAAATAATAAGAACTGTTAGACTATTAAATCTGCCACCACTGAGAAGTTGCTGTAATCAAAATATAAACAAGGACTATAACCAGATATAAAAGGTACTTTTCCAGATATATTGAAATTCATTGAGAGTATATTGGGGGTCCAGACTCTGAATGGGGCAGGGGCTTCAGGAGGCAACAACTGGTAGTAGACCCCCCAGAAGTTCTAACTAACCACAGTTTCCTCACTGTCCACATTTGTAGCTATGCAGTTTTCCTATCCGAGAACAGCAGCACTTATGTCCGCAATAGGTTTAACGCAGCCTTGAAGTGAAAAGACTTGAGGAAGGCATGTTTCTGGGCTGCTAACTACTGCAGAGATCCCAAAGATTAAGTGGAGTGGACATAAGGGAAATAGAGAGAAACTTTAGGACATGAAGCAGGCTGCCAGGGAGAGCAGGAAGGAATCTAGGAAGTGAGCAGAAGAAAATCCACCCACACAGCAGATAAGAGAGTGGGACACCAAAGAGACAGACACACAACTGGCCCCCTGCAAGGGGGCACAGCTGAGGAGTAATGCAGCCAGGCCCCCTGGAAGTCACACAGGAATTACAAGCAGGATCAGGGAAGAGAAAACCTGCTATCACCCCAATGGAACGAAATGACAGCTGGGGCCTCTCCCAGCTTTGCACTGCCATTGTTTGTAGAGATATGTGGTAGGAGATGGGGGCTTATGAAAGGAGCTATAAACTAGATTAGGAAGAGGAGGTCAGATGGGGAATCCCAGATGGTGCCGCATCATCTTGGAGTTCAGATCATGGGCTTAGGTATCAGTCTGACCTGAAAACAACTCATAGGTTACTACCACCCATGTGACCTCCGGCAAACTATAACTTCTCTAAGCTTTGCTTTCTTTACCTGTGATGTGGGAACAATGATAGAACCACTTGCTTGCCTTGAAGATACAAAGAGAAAGGGCTTATGAACCTCTTAGCATAATGCTCAGCATAGAGTAACTGTTCAGTAAATGTTATTATATTACCATACATAATAATTTATTATTATTATAGTGAATAAGGTAAATGTTGGACAAAATTTGAGCCCAGCCAATAAAAGGTCTGAGTTCTAAAATTTCGAAAGAGCCCACATGATCCCTACAAGGGAGAACATGCATTTTGTGGGCAGCCGGACACAGCCACGGGAGGGGTTAGAGGCGCTGTCTCGGGAAGAGGTGGCAACGGGAGCTTGGGCTGCAGATCCTGACAGACCACGAGCCAGTATCAGAGAGGCCAACGGTAGGTGGCCTGGGCTTGGAGCGCGAATGCTCGCCGACAGTGGGGAGGGTCTGCTAGGTTGTCAGTAAAGCATAAATCAGGTTGCCAAGTAAAGCGTAAGCATACATCACAAGTAAAGCATAAATCGGGTCACCAAGACAAGAACTCAGGCATGGAAAAATAAGTCAGGGACCCCACCGTGTGTGTGCTGGGGGATGGGGAGTGGGCGGAAGTAGAGGAAACGTGGAGAACAAGCAGTGAGAAAGGACAGAGAACCAAGACTGGGCCCAGGTGTCAGCCTCCTTCTGATCGCCTGTCCCACATTCACTGACCATAATCGAGTAGTCTGCGCTCTTTGTAGTCATTCCGCTTGTCCACATTCAAGTCCAAGCAGAAAGAACTGCAGAAAATTTCCGTTACCTTCTGTAAGTGCTGAGCAATCATGAAGATTTCAAGTTGTGCCGGAGACTGGCTAACGTTTTCAGATTTTTTTTTTTAATGGGAAAATAAAATGGAGTTCAGGGACCATAGACTTACAAGGTTAAAAATGGTCTTTAGTAAACTTCTAAAATAGATAATTAACCAGATGGCTCAGAGACCTTTAGAAACACTCACCAACCACCAAGAGACAAAACTAGGTCAGCGAGAACAAGACATGGCCAGACTACGGATAACGTCTTCGCTATCAAAAGAGCAACACACTCCCACCCCCACACTCCCTGCCTCCCTGCCAAACGTAAAAGAAGTATAAAATCCAGACCCTCTACAATAAATAGATCCTGATCTCTCTCACTCTCTTTCAACTTCCCTTTCACTCACTCACACATACGTAAATGCAAATGGCTAATTAATTTTTGAGAAAAGTTCAACTCCAACAGTAACCAAAGGAAGGCAAATTAAAACACTGAAACACCTTTTACTTACTGAATTAGAAAATATTTAAAAATAGTATTTAATATTTTAAACAGTTTAAATTAATTTAAGATAAATTTTAAAATAATTATGCCCAGCATGGGTAGGGGTAATAAAATAAATAATTTTATCCATTCCTAGAAGAATATAAATAATAAATTAATTATTTGTGATAATAATGTAATTAGGGCTAACAATGAGTGCTTACTATGTGTAAAGCCCTGTATGCACACGTTGTTTGATTTATTTATCACAACTCCAGGAAACATGCAGTGATATCCTCAATTTGCATATGAAGACATTAAGAGGATAAGAGTTTCAAGTGCTCTAGAGATTTTGATTCTCACTTGCCATCTGGGGAAGGGAGGAGGAGGAGGAGTAGAGAGGATGAGGGCAGAACTGAAAAAGTCCCACAGGTTATTCTGATTTGGGCATACTTATCTCCCTGCTGAGAATAACTAACTGTACTGTACTGTAGATAGTGCGTATAAGCAACTTTGGCAATATTTACATATGTGTGTATGTGTGTATGCATGTGTGTATGTATGTATACACACATGTACATACATACACACAGAGAGAGAAAATCAATTGCCTTTGATTGGTCTGGTCATTTATTTTCTTTTTTATACTTTGTAATTTACTAAAATAAGCATGTGGTTTAAAAATAATCCAGGGTAGAAAAAAGTCATGCTCACGCCGAGTCACGCTTCGTTCCATTCTGGTACTGTACTTTAAAGTTTGACACAGTAACTTGTATCTAGTGTGTTAAGAAAGGGAACAAGTTTAATATAAAACGCCTCCAATGATTTATTAACGGAACAATGCTTCTTGTATTAAGTAAATAAAAGAGGACCACAATTAAGGTTTATGTACTCTTGAATTTCCAATCCCTTTACTGCAGAATCTGACAGTACCTTATTCATTGTTGACTTTTGGAAAATATTTTCAGAATGAGTAACCTTCTCTTGTTTAATATTTTAAAAAATCAATGAGAAAACAAGGAAGAACTATTTCCCAAATTTGTAGTGATAACTGATGCAGCAGAAACAGTCACATCTGCAATGACTTACGCCAAATTCAGATAAAACGTGATACTCAATAAAGCTTCCAAAGTACCAATTTTTTATGTAATCAAAAGTCTTAAAATGACGTACCCATTGATTTACTGATTCAAGAAACACCGCAAGGAAATCACTGTGGAAGTGCACAAAGGCACAGCCCCAGTGATGCTCCTTGATGCTCCAAAGATTAGAAGCAATTAGACCTGTAGGACGAAAGGTTGGATATACAGTGGGTAACTTAAACAGAATGTTATCCAGCCAAAGGTTGTTGTAAGAATTTACTTATTGATGTAGAAATATTTTCATGATATGTTACATTAAAAAGGCAGGTTATATGAAGTCTGTCCAGAAAAAGCCCAGCCATTGTTAATATGATGAGAATGGTTCACGTGACATCAGTGTAACCTGGAAGCCAAGGAGAGTGGACTGGGATGCGCATTCGTGAACAATGACAATTTCACTGTACTTGTCAGTGCGGGGCATAGATGCCATTGAGTGAATATGTGTATTGTGTGGCCATGGCATTCAAAATGACTGAGCAAGCAGAGCAATGAATCTGCATCAAATTTTGCGTTAAGCTTGAACATTCCTCTGTGGAAACTGTTCAGATGATTCAGAAGGCTTTTGGGGATGATGCAATGAGTGCAGTGCAAACACAAGTGTGGCACAAATGCTTCAAAGATGGTCGAGAGTCTGTTGAAAGTGACCCGTTTTCTGGAAGGCCTGCAACAAACAGAACACCTGAGAATGCTGACCACGTATGGGCTGCAATCAACAAAGATCGGCCACAGGCAGTGCGAGAACTAGAAGCTGATCTGGGGATTCCAAAAACTACTGTGTCCAAGATTTTGACTCAGGATCTTGGCATGGAACTTGTCATGGCACAATCATTCTGTAGCTTCTGCTACCAGAGGAAAAGGAATATTGTGATGCAGCTGCTAATGACTTGATTCAAACAGCTATCAATGAACCAGATTTCCTCAAAAGGTCATAACTCCTAAGGGGACTGAGGCATCATTGTTCTGTGTACAATGTTTCTTGTATCTTCTTCAATAAATGTCTCTATTTCTTAATAGTACATGTGATGCAGGGTGCAGCCAGGAGGGGGGCCCTCAAAATAGGGATTTGAAATGGGCCCAGAACTCAGGGTGTCCAGGGAATATTAGAGGGACATATAAGATGTCCTCATCCCTTCCCCCACAGGTATGAGTTGGGGGAAGGGACATGCAGAGCTGTTAATCCATGACATGGTCATTTAACATATCTATAGCCTTTGGCTGGTAGCTTAGATGTGTTAAATAGCTGTCACCATGCTCTGAGCCAGAGGGATGGAAAGGACTCCCCCCAAGACGTGACTGGGGGAGGAACCTCAAGTCACAGCGCCTGCGTGGGAGCTTGGAGAAGATTGGCTCCAGAAAACGGGGACACACCTGCCCAGACTCATGATGGCATCCTAAAAATACTTGGAATATACAGGAATGCTGGCAGGTGTAACTGATTGTAGGAGGAGTCGGAAATGGGGGTACAGAAGAGATTTGGCGTGGGTATTTAAACTGAGGAGCAGCAGCCATTGAAGAGAATCCACGTGCTTTCCAGAGAGTTAGGACCCTCACAACCCTGTGAGGGAAAATCACCATGTGGCTTTAGCAGAGAATTGCCACGTGGCTTTTCCAGAGTGGGGACCCCTTAACCACAGCTTTGGTAGAAGAAGGACCATGCGGCTTTGGGGTGCTCCCTTTGGCTGCGTGGCCTGGGAACAAGAGACTTGGCCTGGAAGAAGGGTGAAAGAACTCTTGCCAGTAGGCCATGAGAAGGTGCCACAGGCTTTGGCTTAATTAGAGATCCTGCCTGGATGACGACACAGCTGACGGTGTCAAGAGCCTGGATCCCAGACCTTTGCTTCTCTTCCTTGCAATTACGGTACCCTGACTTAGGGCAGAGGGAGATAGGAAGCACTGTGGGTGTCTGTGGGTATCCTAAAGGACTTTGATATTTTAATGAAGTTAAGTTGCTACTTTAACTCTGTATAGCATTAAATAAACATTTCCTTTCCTTTTCACAAATCTCTGGCTTTGAGAGACATCTTTCCATAAGGCGGAGGACAATAACGGACCTTTCTGTTGCTCTGTAACACATGGAGAATACTTTCTGGACAGACCTGGTAAAACAATACAACAGCGTGATCCTAATTTGGTTAAAGACATAAAAGTGATAAGTAGCTAGAGATAAATACATAGAATACCGTTTGGAAGGCTATATATTAAAATGTTAGTGGCAGATAGCTTTGCATGATGTAACACAGGTAGCTTTATGTGTTTATACTTTTTTCATAATACTCTGTTAAATGTGAAATTACTTTTTTAATGTAAAAATATCTTCTCCACAACTCTAGAATGCATTTGAGGGTTTTGCAGGTCGTGCTGATTTTATAACATTTTGTGTACCAAAAGAAAAAACAAGTCTGGCTGTTCGGTTGCCCTGAGCTCTTGTGTAGCAGCGACGCAGCACGGCTGCTAACAAGACGTTAATTCCAATTTTAAGTGGCACCACTAGAGGCAAAACCTCCAGACAGCAGTGACTCCTCCGGGCTCTGCAATGGGCAAAGCACATAGATAATACTGCATTCGGTTTTGGGCATTGTTTTAAGAAAAGAACCACCAAACCAGGGAGTCCAGAGCAAAGCAGCAGGTGGCAGGGACATCTGTCATGAGCACAGTTTGCCCAGAAAAGCAGAGTCCACTGGCAGGCATCACCTCTGCCATCCTTCCCAACTTGGTATCATTCCCTTTTACATAATCCTCGCTAAGTATCTGCCACTGGGAAATGTCCTGGGCTACTTCCCGAGAAAAGCACAGTATTGTCTGCGTAGAGGGTGGGAAATGGAGTAGGAGCTGGAGTGAGGCCCAGCAAGGTCAGAAAGGTCCTGTGGGGAGGAACTCAGCGAGAGTGAGAGGAGAAGGGCAGGCACACACAATGGCAAGAGTGCAGGCCTGGGGGGCCCAATGAGAGCCTGGAGGCCCCAATCTTTGCATGGGAGGAAGTGAGAAGCAACAACAAATAGAAAGATGGCTTTGGCGACAGCTTTTCAAGTGCCTCAGGTCAGGAAGGAGTTCTTATTATGTTACACTCATTCATTCATTCATCAAATACTACCTGAGTATTCAGGTGCTGCGGACACAAAACTGAGCTGCACATTCAGGTGCTGCTGGCCCTCAGGGGGCAAGGAGCATGTGTCGGTAGAAAAAGAACGACCAAATGCATTTTGTTGAAAAATAAATGACACATTACAAATTCACACGCTCCTTTTGCAGAGGAATCACGCTCCGATTCTATGTGTCATTACTCTTTATCATAAAGTAGTCTTCCATGGTTATGTCCTGACAGTGTAATTCAGCTTGCGAGCCCACCGAGCAGATTCCTTAACTGGCCCAGTCCTCTCCTGTGTTGCTGTTGCTCTAGAAGGACAGGGTGGCCATCAAGCAGCTCATGCATCAGTCCCTGATCATTTAGAGTAAGGGGCCCAGGTTTTTACGACCAAAATAAATAAATAAATAAATAAAAATTGAAGCATGATTTGAGTGTGCAGATCTTAGGACTTTTCAACATGTAGAAAAGGTGCCAAATGAAAAACTGAAATAATCAAACAGAGATTATTCGACTCATGTATCCTTTTTTGAAAAGGAATTCATTAAAGAGTAACCTGGATTTAAAGCTAAAACATGGTAAGAACACCATGAGCCATTTGCTTTATTTTAAAGCTTTATGCTTGAATTTCCCTAAGACTCAAAATGAGATGTTTCTAAGTTAGAACATGGAAGGATATTTTCTACTGATAATTTAAATCCCAAAATAGAATAATAATAATAATAAATTATGATGGTATAATAAATTTCTGTGACATGTGATTTCAAGAGAGGACAGAAAAGTGTGGGAAAAACATGGTTACACATTTTTCAAAGTTTGATAAACCTGAATTTACATTTCTATCTGACTGTTACGATATGAACATATTTGAGACTCAACTTTTTCATCGGTTAAAAAACTGAACGGGATGAAAAGTCTGTTTTATGTGAGTATTAAAAGATTTTACGAGATGCGTATTGTAAATGCCAAGCACATATCAACGACTGCCTTAATGCGGTCTCCCCTTCCCTCATTAGAGGCCCATTCCTGGAGGCCACGCGGGTTTGACTCTGGGCCAGCTGATCCACAACATGGCGGCGCAAGGAATTCGACCAGTGTCTGTGCTGGTGCTAGAGATGCAACTAGAAATGTAGATAAAATGTCAACAACATCTTTCAGTACATGTAATGAAGTTTTAAAGAATGCATTTGTAATGTCTCTTTCATCATTTTTATTGCATTCAATTCAGCAAACATTTATTGAGTGCCTACGCCATCCATATGCATTCTCTAGTTCAGCAGAACTTCAGAGAGTGACTACATTCCGATGTGAGGTCAGAGACTGGTGTTTCCAATCTCTTGTTCTGACTGACATTGGGGGGTTTTCTGTCCTCAACCCTGCAGCGCCAGTCTACTTGGCCATTAAGCTCCATGCTGGTACAAAGGAGTTCTACCAGCTTCATAAATTAACAAAAAACAATGTTTTCCACAGAGTAGGAGATCAAATACTTATTCAATAAAAAAGGAGAAAGGAAGGGTTGGAAGACAACAGAAAGAGGGAGGGAAAGAGAGGGACAATTACAGACAGAAGGACAGTCAGACGGACAAAGAGACTCTGATCTCATATTTAAACTATGATAGTATCTTACCTACTTCACAGGCTATTGAAACAAACATTTTAAATATGAGAAAGCCCTGACCTGGTGCCTCAGTTGGTCAGAGTGTCATCCCATGGACCAAAGGGTTGCGGGTTCAATTCTGGGCAGGGCCCCTATGAAAGGTGACCAGATTGAAGTCACTCTCTTATATGGATAGCTCTCTCTCTCTCCCCACCCCTTCCTTTCTCTCTAAAATCGATGAAAAAAATGCCCTTGGGTAAGGATAAAAAAAAAAAGAGAGAGAGAGAGAGTATTAGGTTCTAAATGATAATGAAAAGCGTCAATATTAATTGTCAAATAAAATAGA